>SKCR01023419.1:0-208239 GCA_019454045.1 Zanthoxylum bungeanum | reverse complement strand
CAACTAGGAACGGTTCGGGAATGAACCAGAGATCGAAGCATCTCAGACCCGGTAGTTTGGGAATGAAACCCAAGGGTCAAAGCACCCCGCCATCAAATCAACTCAGTTCGGGAATAAATCTTATAGATCGGAGCATCTCACAGGGATGAAGCCCAGAGGTTGAAGCACCTCGCCATTAAATCAACTCTGTTCGAGAATAAATCCTAGAGATCGAAGCATCTCGCAAGGATGAAGCCCAAGGTTCAAAGCACCTCGCCATCAAATCAGCTCAATTATGGAATAAATCCTAGAGATCGAAGCATCTCGCAGGGATGAAGCCCAAGGGTCGAAGCACCTCGCCATCAAATCAACTCAGTTCAGAAATAAATCCTAGAGATTGAAGCATCTTGCATGGATGAAGCCCAGTGGTCGAAGGACCTCGCCATCAAATTAACTCAGTACGAGAATAAATCCTAGAGATCGAAGCATCTTGCAGGGATGAATCCCAGGGTTTGCAGCACATTGCCATCAAATCAGCTCAGACCGGGAATAAATCATAGAGATTGAAGCATCTCGCATGGATGAATCCCAGAGATCGAAGCATCCCGATGATGAGCCTCATATGGAGGCACTAGCCTCATCAAAGTGGGGGCGACTGTAGACACTGTATTTTTACATAAGCCCGATGATGAGCCTCGTATGGAGGCACTACCTGAAAAGTTACAGAAGTTGTGGGAAACGAATGCCGGAAAGAAAGAAAACCTCCAAAATTATAACCTTATTGGATTCAAACTCACTAGCCATCCTCGGATTCGCTCAGTTAGTTTCTGTTTCAAACCTCAACCTCGGCCCATCAACCCAGCCTCGGCCCAAATCCATCCTCACGCCCAAAGCCCATGCAGCTCATGCCAACACCACACAAGGCCCATGCACATGCCCAAATCTTCTCAAATAAAAGAAAATCCCATGAAATTCACATGCTAAAATCCCTTAAATCACTTTCCAATTTAACAAAGACTTGAAATCCCATGTTCAAAATCCCTCATCAACACTTTCCAATTAAAAAGATTTGAGATCTCCATCACCAAATTTATAAGATTATATTCCAAAATAATTTTCCAAGATTTGTTTCCCTTTTTAGTGATCCATACAAATCATTATAAAAAGTGACCAAAATCATCACATTGAGGAGGCTTACACACGACAATCACAAGAAAAAAAACTTAAGGCACTCTTTCTTCTCCATCTTAGACGCAAGACACAAAAACAAACACCCAAAGCCGTGAAACAAACACAAACCAACAAACACCCAATTGATTTGTGTTTGTTCGGTTTTGGGTGTTTGTTGGTTTATATTTGTTTCACGACTTTGGGTGTTTGTTGGTTTGTGTTTATTTCACGGCTTTGGGTGTTTGTTGGTTTGTGTGTCTTGCGTCTAAGATGGAGAAGAAAGAGAGCCTTAAGTTTTTTTTGCTTGTGATTGTCGTGTGTAAGCCTCTTCAATGTGATGATTTTGGTCCCTTTTTATAATAATTTAGATGGATCACCAAAAATGGAAACAAATCTTGGAAAATTATTTTGGAATATAATCTTATAAATTTGGTGATGGAAATCTCAAATCTTTTTAATTGGAAAGTGTTGATGAGAGAATTTGAGCATGTGATGTCAAAGTCTTTGTTAAATTGGAAAGTGATTTAAGGGATTTTAGCATGTGAATTTCATGGGATTTTCTTTTATTTAGGAAGATTTGGGCATGTGCATGGGCCTTGTGAGGTGTTGGCGTGAGCTGCATTGGCTTTAGGTGTGAGGATGGATTTGGGCCGAGGCTGGGTTGATGGGCTGAGGTTGAGATTTGAAACAGAAACTAACTGAGCGAATCCAAGGATGGCTAGTGAGTTCGAATCCGATAAGGTGCTAATTTTGGAGGTTTTCTTTCCTTCCGGCATTCGTTTCCCGCAACTTTCGTAACTTTTCAGGTAGTGCCTCCATACGAGGCTCATCATCGGGCTTATGCAAAAATGCAATGTCTACAGTCGCCCCCACTTTGATGGGGCTTGTGTAGTGTGTGATAGTGATAACCCTATCAAAGTGATGCATGTATTTTTACTTACCTGGTTCGTCGGCCGTTGCCAGACTTACCTGTTGTTTTGCTGCTTTTGTGGGAAGCTTCGATCTATGGGATTCATCCCTGCGAGATGCTTCGATCTCTAGGATTTATTCCCGGACTGAGCTAATTTGATTGTGAGGTGCTGCGACCCCTGGAATTTATCCATGCGAGATGCTTCGATCTCTAGGATTTATTCTCGGACTGAGTTAATTTGATGGCGAGGTTCTTCTACCTCTGGGCTTCATCCCTACGAGATGCTTCGATCTCTAGGATTTATTCCCGAACTAAGTTGATTTGATGGCGAGGTGCTTCGACCACTGGGCTTCATCCCTGCGAGATGCTTCGATCTCTAGGATTTATTCCCGAACTGAGCTGATTTGATGGCGAGGTTCTTTGACCCTTGGGCTTCATCCCTGCGAGATGCTTCGATCTCTAAGATTTATTCCCAAACGAAGTTGATTTAATAGCGAGGTGTTTCGACCCTTGGGCTTCATCCATACGAGATGCTTCGATCTGTAGGATTTATTCTCGAACTGAGTTGATTTGATGGCGAGGTGCTTTAACTACTGGGATTCATCCCTGCGAGATGCTTCGATCTCTAGGATTCATTCCAAAACTGAGTTGATTTGATGGCGAGGTGCTTAGACCCCTGGGCTTTATTCCCAAACCACCGGGTGTGAGATGCTTTGATCTCTGGTTCATTCCCGAACTGTTGCTAGTTGAGTTGATGGAGGTGTTTTGACCCATGGCTTTATTCCCAAACCACCTGGTGTGAGATGTTTCGATCTCTGGTTCATTCCCGAACCGTTCCTAGTAGATTTTATGGCGAGGTGCTTCGACCCCTGGGCTTTATTCCCAAACCACCGGGTGTGAGATGCTTCGATCTCTGGTTCATTTCCGAACCGTTCCTAGTGTTAGATGGTTCATTTTCGAACCGTTCCTAGTGTGAGATGGTTCATTTTCGAACCATTCCTAGTGTGAGATGGTTCATTTTCGAACCGTTCCTAGTGTGAGATGCTTCGATCTCTAGGATTTATTCCCGAACTAAGTTGATTTGATGGCGATGTGCTTCGACCCCTGGGCTCCATCCCTGCGAGATGCTTCGATCTCTAGGATTCATTCCGAAACTGAGTTTATTTGATGGCGAGGTTCTTCTACCTATGGGCTTCATCCCTACGAGATGCTTCGATCTCTAGGATTCATTCCGAAACTGAGTTTATTTGATGGCGAGGTGCTTCGACCCCTGGGCTTCATCCCTACGAGATGCTTCGATCTCTGAGGCGCTTCGACTTCTGGGATTTGTTCCCGCACAAATGGGTGATGGTGTTTTGGTCCACCTGCGTGACTCTCTGATCTGCTGGGGAGTTTTTTTATGTTTTTTTTATGATGATGAGGTGCTTCGACCTCTGGTATTCATTCCCAAACTGTTGATAATGTGGGTCTCGCCCCCTATGATTCATTCCGAAAAGGTGGTGAGGCATTTCGACCCCTAATTCGTCCTCATTCCCAAGGTTATTCTCTATTCCCAGAGTGTCATTCCCGGCTTGCTCGTCCTCATTCTCGAGGATTTTCTCGACTTCTCCGCTTTTTCTTTTTCCTACGAACACAAAACAAAATTATGTATATGCGATGTGTATGCATGTATGCATGGATGCATTCCCTATTCCGATGGGTTTTGTTTGTCCTATTGGCTTGATGTTATCCTTGGTTAGGCCTTCCTTGCGCTCTTTGGTGCCATTTGCCTATAAAAGTCTTTGGTCGCCCCCTGGGCCTGCTTATAGTTTATTTCGGCCAATTCTCCTCTGGTGATCGCTCAGTTCTCTTTGGTCTCATGGCTCAAGATCCTGTTGGGTCCATTTGTCTTGCAGATTCGTCCGATCTTTTGCCTAAGTTGTCGTTTCGGATTTTCAACTTAGCGGATTGCTCTTATCTTGCCTGAGTCGCCTTTTCAGGTTTTCAACTCAGCGAGCTAATCATTTTTTTTCTTTTTTCTTTTTTCTTTTTTTTTCTTTCTTTTTCAGATCTGTCCTCATTCTCGAGGCTCCTCGCTTGTCATCATTCCCGAGGTTCCTCTCCGTTCTTGGATTTCTTCTATTTGATCTTCTGACCATGGTCCACCATCTAAGAAATAAAAGACGTGATTTGTGATCACTTGACTCTAATCTTTCCCGGTTAGTTGGAATTTATGTAATCTATGAACATCTTGAACATTTGTTTCTATAAAGACGTTTGCATTACTTCTTAGTACATATGTAGGAAATAGACTACATTGCAAGGGTACCTCTGTAGCTAACTATTCCTCACGGATTTTACAATTAGCCATTTTTCTTGCTCACTCATGCTCTTATATTTTACTTGGGCTGTCCTTTGCGGATTTTCAACCCAAAGAGTCTTTCTTTCTCTTTTTTTATGTCAAGTATTGTTTCAGCCTGTCCACGTTGATGGGCTTTGTGAACTCATTCCCTTCCAAATCTGACAGTCTCACTGCTCCATTCCTCATCACTTCCTTGACTAGGTAGGGCTCTTCCCAATTGGGCCTGAACTTTCCCATTGGGTCCATTATCAATGACTTCAACGGCATACCGGTCTCAGACAGAAGAGTTGGGGGCTGCTTTTTATTTTATTATAAATTAAGCCCCCAAATAATTTTTGCAACGTTACACAACCTTCATATACATTACACTAAGGCAAAAACAGAGAATTTACTTAACCTTCATAATCATACACTCTCATACATCAAGCTCACACACTACACCTTCTTAATCTTTAGTAGTGAGCTTAGATCACTTGAGTAAGCAACTCGCACAATCTTCTTTATCTTTGTGAGTGCCCAAGTGTGTTTACAAACATTTTATTCAAAACACTTGTGGTTTGTGAAATCCCATCGTTTGGGTAATTGTAAAGGTTTGTGAGTGAGCCTACGTAGAAAACTCAAAGTGTAAAGGTTTGAAGTGAACCTCGGGTAAAACTCTTGGTTGCGGGTGAGCCACGATAAAAACTCGATTGATAGTGAAAAGCTTCAAGCGCGGCTTGGGGGAGTGGACGTAGGTACTATTGGCCGAACCACTATAAATCACGGTGTCATTTTCTCTATCCCTTAAACTCTTTACATATCACAAGTTTTATTTATTACATGCTTATTGAATAGAAACTTGTATATAGGTTATATATCGAAATAGAGAAAATCAACCTAAGGCTTAATCGATAAAAGTAGTTAAAATCGGCAAAGATCTTATTTCCGCATTATTAAATAATAACTCAATTCACCCCCTTCTTGGGAATATAGAGTTTGGTTGTTGTATTACTTGTAGGGAATTTCAGTTATCACCCAAATTTATTATATAGATACACTTATAGTGATGGTATATACCTAAGGAAAAAAATTTACCGACTCAACTACCTTGATTGTAATAACTTGAGACAAGTCATCAAGTCCTTACCTAGTAATCTTTTACGGAAACTCCGAAATCTATATAATGAATTAATCAGTGAAATACTATTCACGAAGAATAAATATTCAAACTCTTTTTTTATTTTTTATTTTTTTTTTTTGAAATCGTTGGAAACCCCGCCACCAAACCACCCATTCTGGGCCGCGGCGCAGGTAAAACCCCCGGCTGCCCCAGGCTCTTACAAGAGGTTGCACCCCCTGGATTCGAACCCAGAACCTCAAGGTGAGATTCTGGACCCTTCACCACCAAGCCACACCCCTTGGGGCATAAATATTCAAACTCAGCATCACTAAAATCTAAAAAGCAACATCGATTGCAAATTATTATTTTATTCCCCTAAATTTTAGCTCATATATTAAACAATTCTTATAAGTGAAGGATTTTTGTCCTTATTTTTCAATTTTGTCACATTAACTCTCTTTGAAGTATATGGGACTCATTATACATATTATTTTTTTCTGAAAGATGGCAAGATATCATCTAATCAAAAATCATACTATTCATTGATCTAATTTCAATATATTTAAATTAACTACTCAAACTTATACATATGATCAAGCCTGAAAGTCAAATAAAAAACATACATGTGAAAGGTGCAAGCACACATTACATGAAATTTCTTTATGACACAAATTTTCATTAACCATATCAATCATCCACAAATATATACTCATTATACCGAGATCACATGTTCAATGAATTTACACACCATTTCAATTCAAAATACTCTTCTTCTTCTTCTAATAATAGGAAAATGCAAACTATTCAAATGCACAGTTTCATAAATTTATTTAAGTGTGGGGCTATTAGTACTCTAAAAATTACTTTGAACACACCTATTTTAATAAAATTATTTTTGACAAAAATATTCATAATATAAATTACTATTAAGGACAATTTATTATATGTAAATATAATTATATTGTTTTTAACAATCATCAAGTACGCCCATTCAATCATAATTAATCTTTTTTTATTCAAATTTTATGGTGATACCAAATAAATTTATATTGATTTATTGAATTTTAAGATTTTTTTTTTTTTTTTTTTTTTGGGTTGTGATGCTTGCATGGGTTTTGTATCTTCATAGAATAATTATTAAATGTGCTCCTTTTTTTTAGATTTTTTGTTTTAACAGTGTTTTCTTGTTTTCCTTTTTTGATAGCATGCTATGCTTAAAAGCTTGATTCTTTATTTTCAGTAAAAATATATTATTTTGTTGTTAATTTCTTAACCAAATAAAATTTAATAGAAAATGAGTACTCTAAATTATTTTTTTAGTGTGCTAAATATTTATTTTGGAGTGTTTAGTAATAAAGATAATTAATTTAAATGGTTTAAATGAGGATTATTTTTGGCATTTTAAAGAGTGAAGTAAAAAATAAATAATTTAAATTTAGTAGGTGAGTGTACAAAATTTAAAATAATTTATGGAGTGTAAATAGTCTCATCCTTTATCTATTTTCTTATTTTAATATAGAATAAGCTAACACTCAAAACCCAACAATTTTAAAAAGCATATAATGATTGGAGAATATATATTTTTTCACCCTTAAAATAATTTGATAGAATATTCGCACATACTATTCTGAACTCGTGTTCAAACTTGTGTTGGGTTTCTTTTGACATGATTGTGGAAATGGATAAAAAATAAAAGTTTTATAGAACATTCACGCATCAAATGACTAGCCAAATGTGTAAAACGTGATTTCACAAATCACAAACATTAAAATGTTTAATTAATTTGCAAGCTACTTGCTGTTTCAGCTGTGGACATACCTCCTCATCTGGACTCGGGTATCGTTTGATAAAAAATATTGATTGTTAATATAAATTAACTTAGCTTATAAACTCATCAAATTCTATACCAAATTCTATATTATTGTTGAGGATAAGGATTTGAGTCTTCCTTTGTATATTGTGTAGGGTGATTTTTTAAAATATATTTGAAAATAGAGCCGACTTATTTTAAGTTTTGATATTTCTTCGCGTATTGTTTAGGTTGGTTTTTTAAAACATTTAAAAGTGGATCTGATTTATTCTAAGTTCGTCAAATAATCAAATTGTGTTATCATAAAGTTGATTTACCATAAAAGTCATTCTGAGTATATTTATCAAGAGAAAGCTATTAAATAAACCTCATATTTTAATGTAATTGAGGAAAGCAATGTTTTTTTTTTTTTTTTTTTATATATAACTGGCGGAGATTGCCAATAAGTCGAGCGTTGTTAGCCTCAATATCAAATTATATATAAGTAAGATCTTGATTTCGAGACCTTTAGTGTGAAGATCTCAAAAATGAGATGTGAGTTTAGATGGATTGTTAGATGGACCCATCCCAGTGGTAAATATATCCGGAAAGAATGTATTATTAATAATAATAATAAAACGGGAAGAGATTAATAGGAAAAAATTGGTCAATCCCATTAGCTTATAAATTAGACTTCATTTTGCCACTTTCAAACTGCTACATACCTAACTTTGAATTTGAAGGGAGGTTTGGCTTAAAAAAATTCTCATTTGACAGATTGATGAGTGAGAAGATGATTAAAGTGTCAATAATGGCGGAGCTACTGCAAGATTATGTGGTGGCACTGGCAAGAGTTACAGAGCAGCTCCGACAACGAAGCCGAAGCCTCCATCTCTGGAATCTTCGTTTCACTTCTCCATCAACTTCCAGCTCCTCTCAAGACTCGTCTTCTTTCCTCGTATATTTCTAATGATCTGATTCTTTCTTCTGTTTATAATTTTCTTTTAATTGTTTCAGATATGTAATTTGATACGATTTGATGTTTACTTGGTTTCTTATTATTATGTTAGCTTCATTATTTTTTTTTTTCCGGATTTTATAATGTTTCTTATTAAATAAAGCCTTTCATTTTATTAAAAGCCTTTGTTTCGTTTGAATTTGTCTTTAGCTCAAATATGAAGCTTTCAACTAAGTTAACAAATGATACCTCACTTTATCAAGATACCCATATTTTGTATAGTTCTCATAATGACATGTGTGAATAATGAGTTTAGATAGGTATTAGTCTTCGGACATGATTCTATTAGCTTATGGGTTTTGATCTCACAGTTTTCGGATCTTGTTTTCATAGCTCTTCTAACATGATTCTTTTAGTTTATAAATCTTGTTCTCGTCCTTTTTGGAACCTAATTAATGTTTATATGTCAAGTGAAAATTAGTCTTTATAAAAACAATAAAGACGTTCTGATTGTTTTCCTTTTTATTACAAAATGAAATTATATATATATATATATCTTTAAAAAATGAAGCTTTCACCCAAAAAACACTAATTATTTTTTCAACTCAACATTAAGTTTTAAATTTGGCTCAAAATTAAAGTCACCTTTTTAGTAACTCACAAATCCGCTCCAAAACTCAAGACAGGCCCCGCAGCTAGTCTTAAAAAGAAAGAAATCGTCAAGAAGTTAAATACTATAACCTGCATTTTCTTCATTCTGTGTGGTGGGTCTTCTGAAAATGGGACCTTGCTTTATAAATTGGGATCCTAAAATTAGCATCCTCAATCTAAGACTAGTTGTGCTCTAATATTTATTATTTCTATAAAATTTTGTATCTAAATTTAGCCCAACTAAGAAACTTCCAATCAATATATATAGAGAGAATCAGGTCAGGATGTCATGATCGAGTACGATCAAGACTAAGTTTTTTTTTTTTAAAAGCTCGACTATGACACCAAACTGAGGGTCAGGGCCGCAATAGCCTTACAAAAGAAAGAAGTTGCCAACAAGTTAAATACTATAACATTCATTTTCTTCATTCTTTTTTTTTTTGTGGTGGGTCATTCTGAAAATGGGACCTTGCTTTTTCCCTTCATTTGGAATTATATCACTTGCCTAACTGAATCCAATGCATTCATCACATGATCTGTTTGCTTGTAAACTGCCTTCAGCTTGTTTCATTGTACCTAAACATCGCACCAATATGAAAGAGGGCCACATTGGCACTAGATAGCTGTTATCTAATTTTTCCAACCTTTTTTTTTGGAAATATTGAAAACCCTATTGTCAAATTATCCGACTCAGGTTTAAACGGAGCAAATAAAATCATTGACTGTTTCAAGCTCTTATAAGAAATACATCCCCTCAACTCGAACTCATGACCTGACAACCAAATTCTAAACTATTTTACCACCAAATCCCACCACTTTTTGGTTTGTTGCACTAATTTCCCTTCTTTTGTTTCCCTCAAATCACTACTGCTTCTAATATGGCTTATTCCAATCCATTTTTAACAAAATCTTTTTTGCATCCAAATAATCGACACTTAATTATAAATCGTTATTTGATCGATTCAATCCAGCTCATTTTGATTGTTTTAAATTAACACTAATTTTCATATCATTTTGATCAATTTCCCAAAAATCGTACGATTTCAATTTTTAATTTTTTTTTTTGTTTTAATTGTTAATTTTGTGTAAAAAGTATAATGATTCCATTAGAAACAAAGAAAAAATGAGAATATATTTCGATTTAAAAAATTATAACAGGATATTGTTCTATTATATTTTCTTAAATAAGAAAAAAGAAAATTCATACCACAATAGTCCCATTCATGATTCATATTGGCTTAACTAACAACTCCTAAATTGTTTAGTATTTTTTGTCATAAATGAATAATTTTTAGTAATATTTGGATAATCTTGAGAAATAAATTTTTTATTTTTTATTTTCAACCATGCAAAATGTCCACATTACTCTTCCCGATTATTTCGGATTAATTAGAAATCGGTAGAAACATTAAGAAGAAAGGATAAATAAGGTTAATTTTATATGTAAGAATTATATCTTTTTCTTTTTTTTTTTGAATACAAGAATTATATCTTAGTTATTGCATAGATGATAGAAATATAACTCGAACTGTTATTTTTCAACTCTACCCAAACTCAAGATAAAGAAATTTACACCGTAACAAATCAAGCAGAGAAAGCAATAAGTTTATGACAGGATAAGCATGGATGGAAGGATCAAGTAACTGAGTAAAAACAACCATGCAGGAGGATTCTCACCCTCGCTACAACAGAAATTGTATCAAGTACGACAAAAATTAAGCAATAATTCAGTCATCTCACAGATGGAAAAGAGTAAAGACTAGAGTAGAGTAGCTAAACTCGGTGGACAGAAATCAAAAACTGCAGGGAAGCTAAGGTACTACCTCTTTTAAGTAGTAAGCTCCATGATAGCGCTAACAATGTCTCCGTTATGTGTCTTCAGAGCTTTGACAGCCTTGCTTCTCGAGACCCCAGCCTGTGTCATGACCAAATCAATGTCCCGAGGCTCAACTCCCGTCTCATCAACTTCTTCATCTTCTTCATCTGGCTGTGTGCCAGCAGCGGAAGCAGAGGCATCTGGTTTTGCCATCACAGATCCCATGTCAGGCGTCCTGAACTGCTGGGCAGCCTGTGTCTGTAGCTGGGAGCTCAAATCATCTATCTTTGCTTCTCCAAATATGACATAAGTCTCAGAATTTGGGCTCTTGAAAACATCAGGCTTCGAGATGAAAAATAGTACCTTCAAAACAAGGAAAAATTAAGTAAATTGCTAGCTAACAAGTACTACATAAATATAATAACATAAAAAGACATACATTTTTGGTTCTCTTGATGGTGACCCTGCTAACGCCTGTAACAGGTTTCATGCCCAACTTCATCATTGCCTTGCGGCATTTTTTCTCACTTCTGCTCTGCTTTGAACCCTCATTCCCACCTGAACCAACCAGCCAACACTACTTAAATCACTATAGAAACTTTATCTTTCAAACAAAAATGAAATAAGAGAGACACTGTAGTTGCATTTAAATGAAAATAGCTAAACCAGACACTTAAAGAACATCGAACTCGGATATTATAGATTATAAAGCAGGTAAATCTCTATATACGTTACAATAGCTAATAGTAAGATTGCAGGGGAAAAAAAAAGCACCAGAAAAATATGGTTAAATAAGAATGAATATTGCCCTTTCATAAAACAATCTGAAAATTTGAAGAATTGTGAAAGGGAAAAAGCATGGTGAGTCGTAATGCAACAAGCTACATAAACAAAGAGAAGGCCTCTAACCTAACTCTTTTGGGTTGTACACTCATGTAGAAGGCCTTGGAAACTTATGGAATCTAGAAAAAGTGCCCTACTGATTATCCAATCGGAAATATTGCTTGAATAAATAAGCGAATGTTGCATGCCAGGGAACCATGAAACACAAGTGACACTAAAACAATTAGCTATTTCTACCGAGTAGAGAAATAATTGGAGAAAGTTTTTTTTCATATAAAAGTAATTTAAATGTAAATCCAATCATCAAGATGGAAGCAAAAATCAGTTGCAGGTATCGTCAATGCAAAAACAAATATAGTTTAAATAGAAACATCACTTCACCCACCACCCCCTACTCTATTGCAACTGCTGATTGCAATCCCACACTCACGTACCTTCACAAGGATACAAACACTATTTATGCAAGACTAAAAAAACACTATTAAATTATAAAATTAAATTAATAAATCTATTAAATAAAAATATATTTTACTGTCTGGTTAAATTTTAAATAAATTATATATATATATATATATAAAGTTAAATATTTTAAAATTTCTCATCACGTCACATGACACTTAATCTTTACGATTAATTTTTTTATTACCTAATATAATAAGAAGATATAATATAATCTTATATAAAATAATAAATATACGTGGCACATAATCTTTACGATCAGTGTTTAAAAACTCGGTCGAGGCGGCCGCCTCGAGGCGCCGAGTCGCCGCCTCGCGGCAGAGGCGCCTCGAGGTGACCGCCTCTTTCGGTTTTTTTGGGGCGGCCGCCCCACTGCGACTGAGGCGACCGCCTCAGGACGCCTCTCGACAAAACGGCGAGAGGCGGCCTGAGGCGGCCGCCTCAGTCGCAGTGGGTTTTTTTTTATTTTAAATTTGTTTTGGTTAAACGACGACGTTTTGGGTATTCCAAAACGTCGTCGTTTGGTTAATTATATGATAAAAGAGGAAAAACGAGCATAGGGTTCATTTTTCTCTTCAATCAGTCTCTCTCTCGGCAGATTAGGGCTTCTCTTCAACTCGGCAGATTAGGGCTTCGGCTTCTCTTTAATCTCTCTCTCTTCGCCTTCTGAAATCACTCTCTCTCTCGGCATCTTCAATCACTCTCTCTCTCGGCATCTTCAATCTCTCTCACTCTCGGCGAAGCTTCTGCTCTAGGTAACAATTCTTGGCTGCGAAATTACTGAGTTTAAATATTTAAATATTTTATTCACTGCCTCGAATATGTATGTTGACCAGTGGTTCGCCTGGTTCGTCTCTTTGGTTCTCCAATTGGTTCTCCATCTCTCGGTTTCTCCTCAGTCACGACACTCCATCTCTCGGCTCTCCATCTCTGGTTCGCCTCCCTCTCTGTTCGTCTCTCTCTGTTTTTTTTTCTCTTTGTTTCGTCTCTCTGTTTTGTTGCGGTTCTGTTGCTTGATTGCTTCTGTGAGTGATGACCGTGTGATGAAGTTTATAATGAGTGTTGGTTTAAATTTAATATTGATATTTGTGTGTGTTTGTGTCTGTTGCTTCTGTGAGTGATGTCTAGGACCAATTGAGCAATAATTGTTTTGCAAACTAACACCAGATCAATGTCAAGAAAAAAGACTTCCAGATTAACATAACCTACACGGGCCAGACTTTATGTTATTTGTTAGGGAAATGAAAAGCTCCACAATTAGTGGATGAAGACAATACAAGTGAAGGAGGTTCTTTGGAGGATGACACATATGATGATGAGAGAGATTTTGACCCAAGCTTCATGCCGTTAGATACAAATGATAGCTTATTTAGGGATTAATTATCAATAGTTTTTTTAACATATTATGAATTATGAAGAAATGAATGTATTTTGGATTTAACATGTTTTTATTATTATGATATTACTATTTTGATTATTATTCTGATGTTTTGGATCGAGGCGCCCGCCTCACCGCCTCGAGGCGGTCCGCCTCGCGCCTCAATGGCCGGCCGCCTCGAGGCGCCGCCACGTATTTTTAAACATTGTTTACGATTAATTTTTTTTATTAAATTATTAAAAATAAAAAATCTATTACAATATAAAAATATAATCTCCTATTAAAATAACAAACCTAAGTAGTAGCCGCCCACAAAATCTAACCAATATTTTGAATTTCGAGCTTATTGTTATTTGTTATTTTATTTTGAATTATTTTATAATTATTTTATTTCATGAATTTTTTATTATTTACAGTGTTTTAGGATGCAGACTCTGACTATTAACTCTTGCATTTGAATTATAAATATTATTTGAGAACTGAAAGACAAACAAATGACATAAATATTGTACGTAAGTAAATCAATTGTCTCATTTAAACTATAAAATCGATAAAATCCAAAGCATTTACAAGATCAACACCTAAAATATATGCTCAACCTGCACAAAGTGCGGGCCCTATGCTAGTTAAAATAAGAAATGTATTACAATATAAAAATATAATATCCGATTAAAATAAGAAACCTAATTAATTAATTAATTAATAAATAAGAAACCTATTATAAAATAAAAACATAATCTCTTATTAAAAATAAAAATAAAAACCTATGAATTTAATCATTGTTTAAAAATACGCCTGAGGCGGCCGCCTCGCGGCGATGGCGCGCTGAGGCGGCCGCTATTGCGGTTCTGAGAGGCGGCCGCCTCTCAGCCTATGAGGCGGCCGCCTCATGCCGCCTCTCAGCCTGTGAGGCGGCCGCCTCATGCCGCCTCTCAGCCTGTGAGGCGGCCGCCTCAGCCGCATCCTGCAACTCGCCTCACTGCACGGCTTTGAGGCTTTTTTTTTTCTTTTAAATTTTTTTAACTTAAACGACGACGTTTTGGAATACCAAAACGTCGTCGTTTCATTCGTATAAAGAAAAAAAATCACAATTTATAGGGCTTAACTGGTCTCGACGTTTCATTCACCTCAAAGTTTTCGGCTTCAAATCGATTTTTAGGGCTTTCTCGGCATCCTCTGCATTTCTCGGCGACGTTCAGCTTGCTCGGCATCCTCTGCTTTCTCGGCGATGTTCAGCTTTCTCGACGACGTTCTGGTTTGTCGGCGACGTGCTGGTTTGTCGGCGACGTCTGAAGGTAATTATTTTAATGTTACTGCATCCTTTCATGCTTGATTTTGTCATAACTTGTCAAGTGATTGGGAAATTTTAATTCCATATTCTCAATTTTACTTATCAAGTGATTGGGAAATTTCAGTTGAAATGAAATCAAAACGACCCCAAAAGTTATTATATGCCTGTGCATTTGATACGTGTAAAGACAATTTGGAATTTGCATTTCAAGATTTGTAGATGACATATTGCTTAAATCCAAAGTATTCTTTTCACTAAACACATGGAGAACGTATAAACTAACTGCATGAAACATGTTATCATGCCATCCGATTCTAAGAATTGAATTGGATGTAACAATTGAATTGGATGTAATTTTTTTCAGTAAAATGTCGAATCGAACAGATCCGGCCTGGAAGTACGGGCATGAAGTTACTGTGGACGATGGAAATGGTTCATATAAGTATATTGAATGTCATTTTTGCACAAGGACAATCAAAGGGGGTGTATACAGAATGAAAGAACAATACGACTTTATGTTATTTGTTAGGGAAAGCTCTGCAATTAGTGGATGAAGACAATACAAGTGAAGGAGGTTCTTTGGATGATGATCCATCTGATGATGACAGAGATTTTGACCCAAGCTTCATGCCGCTAGACATTAATGATAGCTTATTTAAGGATTAGTTATCAATAATTTTTTGAACATACTATGAATTATGAAGAAAGTAATGTATTTTGGATTACTTATCAATAGTTTTTTTAACATACTATGAATTATGAAGAAATGAATGTATTTTGGATTATTTTTCCGATTTTCGAATTGAGGCGCCCGCCTCACCGCCTCGAGGAGGTCCGTCTCGCGCCTCAATGGCCGGCCGCCTCGAGGCGCCGCCCCGTATTTTTAAACAATGAATTTAATACTTAGTACCTAATCTCTACAATTAATTTTTTGTTATTAAATTATAAAATTAAAATATTTCCAAAATTAAGTTTTTTATTTTAAAATTATAAAATTAAAATAATAATTATTAAAATAAGAAATTTATAATAATATAAAAATATAATATCTTATTTATTATTAAATTATAGAATTAAAATATCTCTATAATTTTTTATTATTAAATTGTAAAATTAAAATAAGAAACTCATTACAATAAAAAATATAATCTCCAATTAAAATAAGAAACATATTAATTTAATTAATTAAAAATATAATTTCTTATTATTAAATTATAAAAATAAATAACATTAAAATTAAAAAATAAACATATGTGGTACCTAATCTCTATAATTAATTTTTTTATTACCTATTATAATACAAAAATATATTATAATCTCCTATAAAATAAAAAACATACGTGACACCTAATCTTTATAATTAATTTTTTATTATTAACTTATAAAATTAAAATAAAACCTATTACAAAACATAATAGAAAATCAGAGATATAAATAGCAGTCATCCATAAAAATTAGCCAATTTTTTAGTTTTCGGGTTTATTATTATTTATTATTTTATTTTGAACTATTTCTATAATTTTATCATGATTTTTTTATTATTTATTATGATTTATAATGCAAACTCTGAGAATTAACTCTTGCAAAGTGACGGTTAAGATTTCAAGTTCAATAAGAATATTTAAGTTTAAATTAAATTAAATTTTCATCTGAAAGAAAATTAAATATTTTTAAAGTTATTTATAACTATGATTATGATTTCAAATGAGAAAGTGAGATGACTGAGAACCTCTAATGTGAATTAGAAACATTATTTGCGAATTGATAAACAAACAAACGAGATATAAATATTAAGTGTCAGTATAATAATTTTCTCATTTAGATTATAAAACCAACTAGATACGAATCATTTACAAGATCAAAATCTAAAATAATATTAAGATTTTTGTTATAATATGATATTATAGTTAAAGATAAGTTAAACTCACCTACTAATAACAACAAAGCAAGATCTAAATTACACACGCACAAAAAAAAAAAAAAACAGCAATGCTCATTTTAACACATAATATGACAGAAAATGAAATTCAGTAAGACAAAAAAAACTTTGCAATAAAATTCATTAAAGAATAAATAAAAAAAGCAGAATAAAGAAGAAGTAATACAAGAGGGGGAAAAAACCTTGAGCTCCATCTTCTTTGTTGTCGTCGTCCTCGTCGTCATCGTCATCGTCTTGGTCATTATCTTCTTCCTCATCGTCCTTAACATCTTCAACTACCGGCTCATCAACATCCTACAACATTTAACGATATAGATTCAAACTATATATTTATAAAAAAGTAAAAACCAAAAAGCAAAAAAAAAAAATATTAATAATAAATAAATACCTGAGGCTTAAGTTTCTCAGGTTCCTCGACTGGAGGCTCGACGACGGGAGCTGGTGGCGACATTATTTTTAGATAAGCTTTCTCGAGTTTAGTTAGTATCTGTTAGGTTTGGCTGCTGCTTTTAAATTCTTGCCACAAATTATGATTGAGGTAAGATAAAGGGCTTGGGCCCATATTGAAAGTCCATATCTATTCTCACCCTTTATAAATATTCATTAAACCCCTACTTCATATAATTTATTTGAATTTAAATTCGGTATTGAGCCCGTGTCTCTTAGGGTGTGTTTGGTTGGGGGAGGGGAGGGGAGGGGAGGAGAGGAATTATTTTAAATTATATTTGTTTAGTTCAATTTTTTGAAAGGGAGGAGATAGGAGGGGAGGGGAGCAAAATCCCTCCTAAGCCAATTTTAGCTCCCCTCCAAAAGTGGGGGGTTTTGGAGGGGAGAGAAAGTGATGAATTAAAATTTTAAATGCAATGACTAAATTATCCCTACTTATATTGTTTTAATTTTATTTATAACAAATTATAAGGATAAAATAGTAAATTAGTTTTAAAATCTCTCCCCTCCCTTCTTGAACCAAACATATATCTAATTAAAACCCCTCCTCTCCCCTCCCCTCCCCTCCCCTCATTTGAACCAAACATATATTTAATTAAAATCTCTCCCCTCCCCTCCCCTCCCCTCCATTAAAATTCCTCACATTCCCTCCCCTCCCCTCGCCTTCGTTGAACCAAACAGACCCTTACTAAAAATTTTATAAATTATAATTGACAGTTACTGAATAAGAATTTATCTATAACTAGATATGAGCGCGCACATTGCTATGGTGTTCTTTTTTTTTTTTTTTAATTTGTTTAAAGAGTGATAAACATACTTATTTCAAACATATTTGTCTAAGTTCAAAAATCCAGATGTTTAAATCTCCTGCTTGGTAACTAGCATCCGATGACAGGGCTTGAGTATTTCTTTCTCTAGTTTGGTTGCAAGTATGGACATGCGATTATCATTGAGGTTCAACCTAATGTGGTGGAACTTATTTAATAAGTTAAATATTTGTTTTTGCAGATAAAATTAATTTAGAAGATAGAGGAAGAAAAACCTATTGATATAAAGTTCATGGGAAGAGATATTCAAAAATTTCTTGGTATACTACATTTGTTGTTGTTCATTATCTGTTTTTTCGTGATCTCCGAGGTTAGTATGCATGATTGTTTTCCCATCTCCAACAAAGGTTGTTGTTTCTGCTTTGTCCTCAGTTGTCATGGATTGTCGTTGCAACCTCATGTTGATTGTTAGTTGAAAAAATTGATAACATGTAATGTAAAAATGCCTGAAGTCTTCTCCTATGTAACTGTTTTACCCTCGAATGGTTTGGTAGAAGATCCAGGTTAGATATCGGAATGATGTCTTTTAAAGACTTGTCTAATGCTTTTACCATTGGTGCTTCATCCCATATAATGAGATTGCTTGCTTTGATTTAAGTTGCCAGTTGTGTTCTTTTTTTCATATGGAATATGCTTAAATCTTGAATGTGTCGTCCTACCTTCAGAAAGTAATATAGAAAGGCGATGCCCGAAGATGCTACTGCCAAGACGATCTCACCTCTTGCACGTATGTCATATATATATATGATTGTTCTCCAAAGGGTATGTCTTCCATGTACCTTTATGGCCATAAACAAATAACATTTCTCCTTTTTTTATTTTGTATTGAGGTTAACACTGCATTATTTAAAAATAGCAAGTTGCTCTTCTAAGACCAATCTATCTATCATATGTACGGTGGTTTTTTGTTGAGGTTGTGATATTTTATATCGTACCGCAAGTGTACGGTGTCAATTTTTAATATAAATATGAATTAAGAGTGTCGAACCCAAAGTGATTGCGTTAACTCGTACTAAGTACTACAATTGATAATCCTAACTTTATTTAGACGATAATTAACAAAGATTTAATTAAATAAATAAATATAAAAACAATTTGATAGGAGGAACTAATACGATAGAGATTCTGGATCCTGATTTCACCTAGCTATCCCCATATATTTATCATACCAATTAATCTTTGTTCAGTTATATTGTTTATAAGTCAAGATTCCTAAAATATCCACTCCATCTCTCGAGTGCCGAGTGAAAATATCATCAACTATAGACTTCGATATCTCTATAAAAATCTAGTAGTTAACAACTCATTACGCTTTGTGATTCTATGTTAACGACTTCAAAGGAACTACAGATTCTCTCGAACTCTATAAAATCCTAGGTCATATTCTCTAAATCCATTCAAAATCCTCTCTCTCGAGTGATAGATTTCAAACATATATCATCATATTTGTGGCCAGCAAACACAAAGCATTAAACTCAAAAGAATATAAATAAATCAATAAAACTTCATAACAAAATTAGCAAACAATACAAGGTTCAAGCATCAGTTACATCATTCTCCAGAATTAAGGAGTTTAGTTCATGACTTAAAAAACAATGATAAACAAGTCATGAATCTAATGAAAATCATTAGAGTTCTAAGAAAGAAACAAGAAGATAAAACCCGAATTGAATCTCTTCTTCTTCCGACGTCACCGCCTTCGTCTCCTCTTGTTGCTCTTCAATCATCCTCCTTGGATCTCTAAAAATATGTATTTTGGTGTTTTGTGCTGTGTATTAGTCTCCTCTTTTAGTTTGGACGAACTAATCTATTTATAATAAAGCCCTGAAGTCATTGGGTATCTTAAAAAACCCTAAATATCACGTTTCTAGAACGCGCATGTTTGTTTATTCCCGCAGCGCCGCGGCACCTGGGCTTGGCGCCGCGGCGCCAAAGTCTCGGCCTTTTGTATTGAACGCGTATCTGCTTGCAGGCGTCGCGGCGCCTGGACTTGGGCGCCGCGGTGCCAATGAATGTTTTCTCACTGGTGCTGCGTCTTGCTTCATGTGTTCCTGCACGCGTCCGATGCTTTGAAAGTTCCCAAAACACACGTAATTGCTTCATTTTTGATGTTTTACTACTTCTTACAAATACGACATAAAAGAAACTAACAATACATTAAATGACTCGAAATATAACAAAATAGTAAGCTAAGAATGCCATAATAAGTGGGTATAAACCACACTTATCAAACACCCTCAAACTTAAGATTTTGCTAGTCCCGAGCAAAAGATAAAAATATAAACTAAATTGAAATTAACAAATAACAATTATTGAATTAAGTAAGCCACTTTCGTAGGGATCACGATTGCATTTAGCGTATGCAACAAACCTTTAAACCCCTAGGCGGTTCTAGTGGACGAGTTATAGTCTCGTGAGGGCTTACAGCGACGACACCCACAAACGTCCTTCACACACAATCATGCAAAAATATAAAAATAACAAAAGCATAGTCCCGATAGTTACGCATAAAATTATCCTCAAAGAAAGCTTATAGATGAAATTAGAGAACCTTCAAAGTATGCAATTCAGCTCAGATCCAAATTCTTGAATAAATTATCTAAGCCAGACTCACAGTGTGTGTGTGTATAGGTTCATTCACAGCTCGACTCCAAAGTAAGCCAACTCGATGATTTCGTCTCAAAAATTGAGATCTGATGGGTCAAACCAACCTAGATATCTCAAATTAACTCTATAATTGTCTTTCTTTGCTTCGTATGGTATGATTTTATTTTCTTCTTTTTCCGCTCATTTCATTTTTTTTTTCAATTTCACTTTTTTTTTTCAACACACCTACCCTTTAAGGTAGCATTTCTCCTTATGGTGGTCCTAACACTCGCCTATAGGTAGCTTCACGCTTATCGGTTATAGGTGGTTTTTTTTCTTTTTTTTTTTCTAATCATACCATAAATCATAATACTTGCATATTGATATAGATATCTAAGCAAACATATATCATCATATTTGTGGCCAACAAACACAAAGCATTAAACTCAAAAGTATAAATATGAGTTAAGAGTGTCGAACCAACATGGATTGCGTTAACTCGTACAAAGTACTACAATTGATAATCCTAACTTTATTTAGACGATAATTAATAAAGATTTAATTAAATAAATAAATATAAAAATAATTTGATAGGAGGAACTAATACGATAGAGATTCTGGATCTTGATTTCACCTAGCTATCCTCATATATTTATCATGCCAATTAATCATTGTTCAGTTATATTGTTTATAAGTCAAGATTCCTAAAATATACACTCCCTCTCTTGAGTGCCGAGTGAAAATATCATCAACTATAGACTTCGATATCTCTATAAAAATGTAGTAGTTAACAACTCATTACGCGTTGTGATTCTATGTTAACGACTTCAAAGGAACTACAGATTCTCTCGAACTCTATAAAATCCTAGGTCATATTCTCTAAATCCATTCAAAATCCTCTCTCTCGAGTGATAGATTTCAAACATATATCATCATATTTGTGGCCTGCAAACACAAAGCATTAAACTCAAAAGAATATAAATAAATCAATAAAACTTCATAACAAAATTAGCAAACAATACAGGGTTCAGGCATTAGTTATATCATTCTCCAGAATTAAGGAGTTTAGTTCATGACTTAAAGATAAAAACAATGATAAACAAGCCATGAATCTAATGGAAATCATTAGAGTTCTAAGAAAGAAACAAGAAGATAAAACTCGAATTGAATCTCTTCTTCTTCGGACTTCACCGCCTTCGTCTCCTCTTGTTGCTCTTCAATCCTCCTTCTTGGATCTCTAAAATTATGTATTTTGGTATTTTGTGCTGTGTATTAGCCTCCTCTTTTAATTTGGACGAACTAATCTATTTATAATAAAGCCCTGAAGTCATTGGGTATCTTAAAAAACCCTAAATATCAACGATGTTTTCTCACTGGTGCTGCGTCTTGCTTCCTGTGTTCCTGCACGCGTCCGATGCTTCCGAAAGTTCCCAAAACACGCGTAATTGCTCCATTTGTGATGTTTTACTGCTTCCTACAAATACGACATAAAAGAAACTAACAATACATTAAATGACTCGAAATATAACAAAATAGTAAGCTAAGAATGTCATAATAAGTGTGTATAAACCGCACTTATCAGGTAGGGGTAAATTGAACTCCGCTCAGGTGTTGCAATTGTCGTTGAACATGTCTTCTAAATCTTTAAGGACTTATTTTTTGAGGAAAACATCTGGGATTTGATAGTCAGACATTATAATAGTTTGTTGCATCTGATATTCAATGTCTTCAGACAATAATTTCTAATTAACATCACAAAACATGATTAAAGTCATGAAAAGTTGCCTCATTTGGACACATGTAGCCCACTGAGATGCTTGGTTTAATGCTTCATTCGATTTTTTATCATCTCCTAATAAACCCAATGCGTTGCATGCCTGTTGAAACTGTTAGGGTTGGTGCTCTGCGCGTCAATTTTATATTATATTTTCTTGTAAATACTTATATAAATATTTAATTTTGAATAAAATAAATAATTTCATTAATATATCATCATTTATTATATAGTAAAGTCGTAACACACATTAGAATGATTAGTTATGATACAGTTATAAAAGCGTCGCAACTGTCATTGAGTTGTATCATAAAAGTATCACTTTTAAAAAGTTCCTTGTCAAGGTTTACATTACTTGGTCAGTTAATAAAACCACAGAGATCAGTATATGTCGGTTATTACTCAATGAACCATGAGTCTCAGAGACTCGTATAGACATATAGGTGTTTATATCGGATAAATATTGAACGACTCACCGAAGATTCTTAATAGATGGTACACCAACGTCAATAAAAAAAATTGGGTTTAGTAGCATAGTGATTCTTTGACTTGAGATACCACTGTGGATATATGATATATCTTCCACATTTTGATGACAGTCACGTCACCGACCTATTAAGGTTAGACCTCCACTTTGTTCGTTAGGCGTAAACTGATTCTCAGGATATTCCGTGTGTATCAAGAAAGGATCCGTTAGTTTTGTGTACAGAACATAGGTATTCAATATGGGATTAGCGATATGTTAAATCTATGGCCTCGTGGTACACTGTAGAAGTGAGTTCTAAGTGTTATTAAGAGATCACGAATAAATACGTCGACAGGATTATACCCAAAGAGATGTGACATTTATATATGTATCTTTGGTTTAATCTGGATACTTGTGACAGATGGATTATACGTATCCAATGACCCTAACCTGTATAGTTCAGCGAGTTTATCTATGGTCGTCATAGTTTACGAGTGGGTAAATTATGGACATAAAATTAGATTTCGTGACGGATATACCTGAACTTAAAAGGTCTCACATATGAAATATACTCGTAGAGCACTATGGCAACAATTATGAATAATATAGATTATTCATAAATTGTTTAACAGTTAAACGAATAATTACATGCAAATGGACATTTCGGTTATTTCTTAAATAATGTGTATTTATATTTAATACATAATTTTATTAAACACACATTAATTAATTGTCGAATAAGATTTTTGACATTTATCATAAATATATGTATTTTGATTATTTAATGTAAATGTAATACATATATCTAGATATTTATATTTATTAATTATTTAATTATTTAATTGTTAAATAATTAAAGTAATTAAAAATAAAATATCTAAAATAATGATTAAGCTTGGAAATGAAATTTTGTGATTGGTCACATTTGGTTATTAGCATTTATGGTTGGAGTGTACAAATACAACAAGTAACTTATGCTTTAATTAATTAGATTAAATAAAACACAAAATGACCAATCCTCTCCCCCCCCCCCCCCCCCCCGGAGTTTCAACCAAGGCATCCAACATATATAAAGTGATTTGTTTAATTTTTCTTCATTAAGTTAAGTTTTCAAGAACACAAAATAGAGAGTTTGAGAGAAAAATAAAGTGCTAAAGAAAAAATAAAAAGAAAAGCTTGGAAATAAGGTATTTGCTTAATTTCTTTTATTTGGAAATTGTTTCTATTGTTCTATACCTCAACATATGATGAGAGTTTGTTTTTCATTCTCTTGAATTTGTGTTGAGATACTTAGATGCTTAAAATTGTATACATGCATGTGTAGTAATTTAAAGTAAGCTTATTTAGTGTAAATAAAGCTTATTATAGTCATTAGATGACTTGTTGTCATTCTATAGTTGTTAGGCCACTCAATAATGACTTAGAAATATTCTTGAATTATTTTAAAGTGGTGAGAGTTGATTGGTTTTGTAGAGATTGGATTAAAGTATGTTATTGAATTAATTGACAAAATTAGGGTTTATGCCTAAATTGAAATTGGGAATTTTCATATATTATATGTATTTTGATATATATATATATATAAGATGTACAAATCATTTTGGTAGTGATTGGAAATCACCTAGTCTTGTAATTGACAAATTAGGACCAAAATGGTCAAAATGTAAAATTATGCCCACTAATGTAGTTTTCGGCTATTAGAGGGTTTTTATGCAAAATATGATTTTTCAGATTTGGATGATTAAAATAAATTAGTTTATTTTAGTTACCAAAAAAAATCAATAAAATCAGAAAAATTTTATTTTTCGCGTTCCACTGCACTACCCGATTAAATCGAAAATAACCCCAACAAAATAGTATCAGAGTCAGTCTGATTCTTTATCCATAATATGATTTTTTTTTTCTTTGTATTTGATATTTAATCCAAAATTTTATTTATTTATGCATGCATGTATTATTTAATTTGATTAAAATAAAATTGTATGACAGTTTTGCGGAAAATCCCTAATTAATAAGATTTAATAATTAATATGTATTTGATGAATGTTTCTTGATCCGTCTTGTCAATACGGTTATAAATAAATTTCCGTAACTATATCTGAGAACGTGCCAAAACTGTTATGGTATAGCCAATGAGAGTTTATTTGTACCGGATAAATATATGATATTAGGTAAATTCAAGTGAAAGCGGAAATCCTGAACGTGCCAAAACTTTCAGGATTACGCGAGTATCTTGAATTTATCACTAACAAGTTTAACCTTGATACACCTCCTTGTGAACGAGCCAAAGTTGTCACAACGAGAAACAATCAGGACCGTGATACAGGAGTACCGGTGAGTGATTGACAATGAGTTGCTACCTAATGAATATACGTAAGCAAGAACGTGCCAAAGCTGTGAACTGAAATATATTCATGGGGTCCAATTTTCACTATGGAATTTAATTTTATTATTGAATTCTTTGTATTTTGTTTGGATTTTATGATTTTATATTAAATAGTGAGAGGGGCATTTTTAGATTAAAAATTCATGATCTATTTAATGCTTTTATGATATTATATGAAACTGGTTTATTCGCTAACCATTTTCACTATCTATGTGATAGATTTACGATGGCGGGATCTTCAACAACCAACCCATTTGCTCGTATGCTGGATATGAACAAGCTCAAAGGTGCTGAAAATTTTACAGACTGGGATTTGGATTTGAGGATTGTCCTCGGTCTTAAAAAGTTGGGATATGTGTTAAATGGCCCTTTTTCCATTTGTTGTACCAGATGATGTGACACATGAGGAAGTTTAGACTCTCTAGAAGTAGAGAGATGATGATTTAAAAGTTAAATCATACATTCTCAGTCACTGGTTCCAGAACTCAAAAGGTAGTATTATGATATGTCTGAAGCGTACAACATGATGACTCGACTCCGGAAACTGTTCATAAATCAAGAACAAGTCTTGATTCACATAGTTGCCATGGAATTATTCCATTCGAGACTAGATGAGGGACAATCAGTGAGTTCGCATGTGCTTCATTTGATCGATTTGATCGAAAAATTGAGGCAATGAGATTTCCCTCTTAATGATACTTTGGGATGGAGTGTCATTTTAAGCTCGCTCTCAGGGTCATATCACTAGTTTGTGATGTATTTCAACATGAATGAGATTCATTGCTCTTACCATGAGTTGCATAGGATACTTCTCACAGTTGAGGAAGATTTAAAGAAGAAAGTGTCGACTCGCCATCTGAAACCCACTTCACTTTCCGCTTCTTCCCAGTCCAAGTCGAAAGGGAAGAAGAATAACAGAAAAAAGAATAAGGGTTCAAATATTCCTCCGCAAGGTAAGATAACAAAGCCAAAAGAGCTGCTAAAGATAAGTGCCACTACCGTAGTAAGATCGGGCACTGGAAGAGGAATTATCCAGACTACCTAGCCCAGATCAGGAAGAAAAGAACATCTACATCAAGTACTTTTATTTTTCCTGTTATTGATATCTCATTAGCTGGATTTTAGATTTTGCTTAATTCGTTGCAGGTGGAGAAGGAAAGTAGACGACTAAAATCTAGAGTGATACAATTGTGTTTTGTGAGTGGTGACTCTATGGATGCGATTGTGGATGCGGTTGCAATGAGATTATACGATATTCCCTTACCCAATGGGAGACTTTTGTTATATGACTGCTATGTTGCTCGTGGATGTGTATCGAATATTATATCACTTTTTTTATTAGATATAAAAGGATATCATGTAAACATTAAGAATTGTTCCTTATATTTATATGATAAAAATAATATTCAGATCCTTGTGTGTCCAAATGAGCATAGTCATTATATTTTGCATACTTCTCAAGATATTTTGAATACTATGATTAATAAACATAAATGGTATGAAATAAATATTATTGAACTATGACATATTAGGTTAGGTCATATAGGTGTGAGACACCTAACTCAGTTGGTTAGGAATGGTTTGATTGATAATCTTACCATTGAACTCCATCTGACTTGTGAATCTTGCATTCATGGTAAAATCACCAAAACCCCATTTTCGGGTGTGAGACATCAGGCCACTGACATATTGGAACTCATACATTCCGATATATGAGCTCCCATATTCAGACTGCTCACAGTCGTTTTTCATACTTTGTTACTTTTACTGATGATGTGTTACGATACAGTTATGTTTATTTGATGAAATATAAATCGAAAACCTTTGAAAATTTCAAAGAATTCTGAAATGAAGTAGAAAAAAAACTAGACAATATATTAAATATCTTCGATTAGATTGAGGCGGTGAATATATGAGTGGTGAGTTCATTAATTTTTTTTAAAGGAGAATGAGATTCTTGCTCAATATACTCCTCCAGGTACTCCACCGCACAATGAAGTGTCTAAAAGGAGAAATAAGACATTATTTGATATGGTCCAATCTATGTTGAGTTTTACAGATCTGCCCTATTACTTATGAGGTTATGCTCTTTTAACTGCCACCCATCTTTTGAATAAAATTCTTTCCAAAGTTGTTCCTATGACTTCGTATGAGCTATGGACTGGTAGGAAATTGAATCTTAATTATGTTAGGATTTGGGGTTGTCCTGCATATGTCAAGATGGCACAGCAAAATAAGCTTTTATCTCGAGGGCAAAAGTTTAAGTTTGTTGGATATCCTTCAAATACGAAAGGATATTTATTCTATGATACCGAGCATCGAAATGTGTTTATAGCTCATTTCGCTAAATTTCTAGAAAAAGAATTTTTGTTTGAATGAATTAATCATAAACAGGTTGAACTTGATGAAGTGCAACCTGAAACCGACGAACCACATGAGGAACGTGAATCCCAAATAGATGAAGAACCTTCATC
Organism: Zanthoxylum bungeanum; assembly: GCA_019454045.1. Classification (NCBI taxonomy): domain Eukaryota; kingdom Viridiplantae; phylum Streptophyta; class Magnoliopsida; order Sapindales; family Rutaceae; genus Zanthoxylum; species Zanthoxylum bungeanum. The sequence goes on along the minus strand of SKCR01023419.1, from coordinate 180,656 downwards.
ACACACACTCAGTAGGTCCATTAGGGTATCTAGACCTCATGATCACTTCATGAAATGAGTCTTGATGTTCTCTTAATTCAAGTGACTAACCCTTATACCTATAGAGAAGTGATTTTGGACATCGACTCCATTAAGTGGCAAGGAGCCATGAAATCAGAGTTAGACTCTATGCATCAGAATCAAGTTTGGGACTTGGTTCTGCTTCATGAATGAATTGTTCATATCGATTGTAAATGAGTTTACAAAAGGAAGCAATGTCCCGATGAAAAGGTTGAAACCTTTAAGGCCCAACCGGTAGCTAAAGGTTACACGTAGCGACCTAGTATTGACTACGATGAAACTTTTTCGACAATAGCGATGCTAAAGTCTGTTAGGATTTTATTGTTTATCATTGCTTACTATGACTAAGAGATTTAGAGGATCAATGTCAAAACGACTTTTCTAAATGGAATATTTGACAAATATATCTATATGGAACAGCCGAAAAGTTTTTATCCAGGGAAAACTCGGGCATGGTATGTAAGCTTAAGAAGTCCATTTATGGACTTAAACAAGCTTCACGAAGTTGGAATCTTTGATTCTATGAGTTAATCAAATTGCTGATCTTCTCAAGAACTCAGAAGAATCTTGTGTGTATAAAAAGGACAGTGGGAGTATGGTGGTATTTTTAGTACTCTATGTTGATGAAATCCTGATCATTGGGAATGACATCGGGATGATGCAGGGTGCTTAAACTTACCTCTGTAAAAAAAATCTCTATGAAGGATCAGGGAGAAACTTTCTATATCTTAGGCATAAAACTATATAGAGATAAAGAAAATAAGCTTATTAGGTTATCCTAATCAACGTACATATATAAGATCTTGGAACGGTACAACTTTGATAACTGTAAAACAACAAATATATCGTTCAAACATGACATTCATCTTTCGAAGAAGATATGTCCACAAACAGAATATGAGAAGATTAAAATGTCTAATCAACATTATGCTTCGTGTTTGGAGAGCATCATATATGTCATGTTATATACAAGGCCTGATATCAGTTTCGTAGTTAGTCTAACCATGAGATATCAGTCCAATCCAGGGAATGACATTGGATGTCCATTAAACATATCCTAAAGTATCTTAAGGATATTAAGGATAATTTTCTGATTTATAGAGGAAATGAACTACATGTTAATGTGTATATGGATTCGGATTTCAATCGGATCCTAATGATAGAAAGTCTACATCAGGATTCGTATTTACCCTTAACGGAGGTGTAGTTTGTTGGAAAAATTCCAAACAGGAGTCCACAGTTGATTTCACCACAGAGGCGGAATATATTACAGCTTCTGAAGCTGCAAAACAATCGGTATGGGTTAAGAAATTAATCAGAGAATTGGGAGTTGTCCCAAGTATCGAGAATCTGATTCCGTTATACTGTGATAATAATGGAGCCATTACGCAAGCAAAGGAACCAATGGTGCATCAGAAGTCGAAACATGTGGAATGGAAGTACCACATCATTCGAGAGATTGTGTCGCGAGGGGACATTGTCGTGTGCAAGGTCCCGAATGAAGATAATGTAGCAAACCCGCTTACCAAGGCCATTCCTCCGAAGTTATTTGATAAACATGTGGAGTTGATGGGTATGAGATATAATCGATATTGGAACTAGAGCAAGTGGGAGAATTTGTTAGGGTTGGTGCTCGGAGCCCCAATTTCTTATGTATTTCCTTGTAAATACTTATGTAAATATTTTATGAAAAAATAAAATAAATAGTTTCTATTATATAACATCTCTTTATATATGGTAAAGACATAATTGACCTTAGAATGATTAGTTATGATACAGTTGCAAAAGCGTCTCAACTGACATTGAGTTGTATCATAACAATATCATTTCTTTAACTGTTCATGGTCAAGATTTAAATTACTTGGTCAGTAAGTAAACTAGTTGAGACCGGTACATGTCGTATATTGGAATCTTGGATTCTAATGGTAGATTCTCAATGAACCATGAGTCTTGGAGACTCGTATAGACATGTAGGTATTTGTATCGGATAAACACTGAACGACTCATCAAATATTCTTAATGGATGCTACACCAACATTAATAATAATCTTCTCGAGTTGAGTAGCATAGTTATTTTTTGACTTGAGATACCACTGTAGATATATGAGATATCTTCATACTTTGATGGCAGTTACGTCACCGACCTATTCAGGTGATACCTTCGTCTGTTCATTGGATGTGGATTGATCCTCAAGATATCCTCTGTGTGTCAAGATAGAATCTGTCAGCTCTGTGTACAGAATATATGTGTTCAATATGGAATTTGTAATCTGTTAAATCCAATGGCCTGTGGTACACTGTAGAAGTGAGTTATAAGTGTTATTAAGAGATTGCTTATAGAAACATCGACGTGATTAAATCTATAGAGATTTGATATTTATATCTATATCTCTGGAATAATCTGGATACCTGTGACGGAGGGATTATACGTATGCAATGACCTCGACTTGTATGGTTCAGTTGTTGGGATGTATGCCCTAGAGCTACATGTAATGTAAACAACTTTATGTTTTTTTGAAATAAAATGATGCATTATTCATTTATCAAAATGTTTGTTTAATTTTCGCATATTATAAATTATCTTGATTACACTAGATTACTTATATGCCTTCAGACTTAGTGTATGAGTGTCATACACAATAGGATTTAAGTCTAAAGTTAGTAATCTTAAACAGTCCATAGAGAGCAAACAAAGCGCATACTTTATTTGTGGTTTATTGTAACACCCAACCAGAGGCAAGATGCTACCGGCAGGAGACAGGGAATGACCAATCTCCATAAAACTCTAAATTTACGAAAACCTGGCATGATGTATCCTAAAACCGGACAACCTGGATCGCAATCCAGCATCAAGGCAATCAAATAATATTCCAACCAAATAAAAGGACCTCAGGTCCACACAAATCTCATCAAAATCATATCCTAAGGGCTCCGCCCACACTATCTATTAACATTCGAGGGCTCTGTGCCCTCCATATCATAAACAATCAAAACATTCACTTATTAATACAAACCACGTGCTCAGCACGATAAATAAAATAATAAATCATATATCCTAATCTTCTAAAACTTTTCCCAGGACACTTGCGAGGGTGACTGCTGTTGGGATGTATGCCCTAGAGCTACATGTGATGTAAACGGCTTCATGTGTTTAGAAATAAAAGGATGAATTATTCATTTATCTAATTGTTTGTTCAATATCGCATATTGTATATCTTCATAAATACCGTAGATTACTTATGTACCTTCAGACTTGGTGTATGAACGTCATGCACCCGAGTATTTAAGACTGAAGTTAGTAATCTTAAATAGTCCATAGAGAGCAAACAAACCGGGTACTTTGTTTGTGGTTTATCTATAGCCGCGGTCCATTCTATATTTGGATGACGATCTTAATCCGGATCGTCCATGTAGAGACATGAGAATGGAGGCACCTTATATGATGTGATCATATAGGACTGGGCCTAGATAGAAATGACATTCTTATAATATCCGTTAAACAAAGAAAGTCATTTCGATCTACTTGATGGTCATATATGGATTGATCTTAATCCTGAGTATACTACGAACTCCTGCATAACGAGTTGTGTCCTTTGATTTACAAAGGTGAGGTTGGTGTAGCAATCCCAACCAATAACTACGTACTTTGGGGGCATAGTCTGTTATGTAGCTGGGAACGTTTTACATAGACATGGAATTCACTCCTTCTTGCGAGAAGTAAATGAATATCTCTCTTAAGGGTTGATTCGGTACTTGAACGATTAGAGCGCTCAAGTCTTTCTATTACGAATAGAAAGATTAATATTCATAACAGTTATGAATGAATCGTTCATTAGAGAATCAATGGTACTTAAGACAAAATAATTAGAGGGGTATAACGGACATTATGACCCGGCTCTAATTACGAGATATTCGTGAAGGATCAATTCGTATGCAATGACTATATCGGTGGACACCGACTTTGTTCGGCCTTATATTTCATCTACGGCGACGAGAGTGCAACTTCGGGTTTTTAGTGGAATAACCCGGAGTTAATAATTCGTAATATTTAATTAAGAGCTTAATTAATATTTCAAGATTATTGGAGCTTAGAACCGTAGGTCCACTTGGTCCCCGTGCTAGCTCGATATACTTTAGCGGAGCTAATATAATTGGACGGTCCAATTACATACTCACAAAGAATAAATATGATTAATATGATTAATAACATTAATTAATCACACTTGAGACTTTATATTAAAAGTTAATATAAGGTATTATAATTTTATGATAATTATTAAATAGAACATTAAATTATATATGATATAATTTAATAAAGGCTAAGAATTATTACCAAGGTAGGATTCCTTATTGGATAAGGAATCAGATTTGTTTGTTTGAGAAACAAAATCAAATCCTAATACCCTACCTTGGCCGAAATTACCTAAGCAAATAAGGATTAGGATTTGTTTATTTTGGAAGCAAAATCAAACTAGAAATCCTACCCCTTGGCCGAATTTGAGAGAGATGGGAGACTAGTGGTTGATTTGTTTTAAAAAACAAATTATCCACAAGTATAAAAGAAAAATTATGATTTAATTTTTTAGATCCAAGAAATCAAAAAAAAAAAAAAAAAACTAGCCTTCATCTCCTTCTCCAAGCTCTCAAGAGTTGAGAATTCTTTTGGTGTGTGTGATTATTCTCTAAACCGTTTAGAGATTAATTTGTGAGTGTAGCCCACACTACCCTCCGTTAGTGTCGAGACATAGTTCAAAAGACCTCGTGACGTTGAAAAACATCCCCAAATACTTAACATAAGTCACGACAACCAGCCCCTGGAATCCCTGCAATTTGCGCAGATACAAGTTCTCAGGGAGCTCCGTTTTGTTTGGTTTTCATTCGGGATTTTGGGAAACACTTTAGGATAATTTTAGGGCTGTGTTAGGATTGATTTTTGGAGAAAAATCAGATCTGAAATTGAGCAGTGAGTGGCGTAAATCAGACCTGAAACTGGGTGCAGTTCGCGCCCATAACGTGTCCAAAACAGTCCGTTATTTCACAGCAGTTCAAGGGCTGTTCGGGGACTGTTTCGGGGCTATTCCGGAGCTGAGATTTTGTCCAAAACATTAGTGAATCCACTGGTGTGGTTCGGCCAAGCAAAGGGAAGAGCAGAAAAAAATTTCAGGTTCGATCCGTGAGCCTAATCGCTTCCGCTGCGCGAGGGAAAGCGTTTCCTACAACCACCACTTGGGTGATCCGCATCTCGAGCATGACTTTCAAAGTTGTCGTCGTTGACCAATCTAGAAGCCAACCTGAAAAACTAGCAAACTGGTTTGGTGTGAGTTATAAAAACTCAGTAAGTAACCATGCTAGTATTACAACAAACCAGTCAAACATAAACTACAAACAAACACATCAAATATATGAGCAGTTTATCAGAATTATTAAACAAGTTTAGTTATATTAACTTGTTAATGTCCCTTATACTTTACCCATGTCAATTTCCCATGTCTACATGTTCACATATACACCAATCTATTAACCAAATATCCAAAACATACAAGATATCAGTACGAATATCAAAAAAACCTCTCTAACTTTCTTTAATCGCGGTAATCTTACTTTTACTTAACATTCGGGATTCATATGCATTCGCACATACCATAACATGCTTCTCTCATATACATGCATTTTCAATTTCAGAATTCTTCAATATACACACAAACACACACACCTCCCAATACAACATAACAAACACACTTTTTAAAATCTGATATTCACATCAGTTTTCAAATCATTTATCCACATTACATAACCACACACTGTTCATATATCTTACGAATTCTTTCATGCACATACATACACTCAGACACACCTATAGACATCGTACAATCAATAACATAACATATATAAAAATCAGTACATCAGAGAACACATCATCAAACAATACAAACATATAGCTGGCTTACATATACAATGCTCGTATGACTCATTCCCTATTTAAGAATAGGTATGAGATGAATTCCGTCAGAATGGATTCCTAATCAGCTCGACTATTGTACCACGAGAAGATCAACAATCAAATATACATACATGCACGCATATCATGGCACATCTAACTCATCTCACGACTACTCATACACAAGTACATCCATGACAATCACTCTGAACATCATTCAAATACTCATATACATACATATGTTCCTAACATACGAATATACATAACTATAAACTCAAATGCTAAATCCTCAACCGACCTCATATCTTTCATTACCGCTCAGACACTTTTAGTTTCTGATTTTCCATATAGCAATCTATGATACATAAACTTATCAATTATACTTATCCATTCATGAATAACTTAGCTTATACTCATTCCTTATCATAATTAACCAATCCAACCTTTATAGCAACAATATCATGTTCGAGTCAATAACAAACTAATCCACAAAAAATCACACATACATATGATAATACATACTCCGAAATCATAACTTATTTCCTTTGTCGATCTTTTATACCTAAATCATACATATCCTATCATCTCATACATATGCAAATACGTGTCTCGATGCTTATACATATGCTTATACATATACTTATACATACACATACCATTACGAGTCTATACATGTACATGCATCAATACATACATGTAGACATCAAACTCATCAAATATTTTCCTTCATATCATAGCATTAATCAGAAATCCATACCAGTGGTAATCGATTAACTTAACTATGCATACTCTCGAACTTTGTTCTCAAGGGCATCTCTTAACTATCCTCGTTTTATCCTAAACACTCCAGTCATATTTTTATATATATATATAAAGAACACAAGTCAACCAATCAAGTACTCATCGCACGAGTTACTTACCTGGATTCGCGAAAACTCCGGTCCTAGTCAAGTCTGTCAAAACAAATGGTGAAATATCGTCAGAAACACGACTTACGGAGTTCTCAACTAAACTATGATAAAATCCCGAATCATTCCAAAGCAACCAAATCAACTCCAATTTCAATACTTTCAGTTTCAGTAATCTTAAAACATCAATATAAACTAACCCAAGTGGTCAGTTATCTTAAATTCTCGGTTTGCGCGTTTTTGGAAAATCTTCCGAAAAAGTTTCCGCAAACGCTACGGAAGGGTCCCGAACCCTCCGAACCTACCCGAATTTATCCAAACATGTTCATAATATCATATATAACTCTTAACTATCATTAAAAATCAAAACACATCATTATACCCAAAAACCCACTTTTATCGGAAACTTGCAATTTCTATCGGATCAATCAAACTCATTCTGTTTTCACTCGGATTCTACTGAATACTCGTATTCAATATACTAATACTCTAACAATTCATTTTATATTATTACGCTACTCTACGAAACTACTGGACACATCCAAACATTTAACATAAAACTTGAAATTTGTGGATTTTAACAGAGAGTTCATATCGAGAATTCGAGGCCATATACGGACTCCAAACGATCCCACAAACGTGCTGGAATCGACGGAATTCCGATCGGAGCTACTTTTCACGGATGAGTTACTGTTCACCGAATCTTCTTTCCTTGTTTCACGTGCAACCGTGCATGGAATGGAAAATCCATCACCGCCAACCTGTAGTACTCTCCGAGGGCTTCGATTTGGCGGGTGGCTCGGGTAGTGAAACAAAACGAGGAGTCGGGATCGACTAACCCATTACTGCGCCCTTCTTCACGTCATTTTGCTGGATTACGGCATCCCTTGGCCGACCGCCTGCAGCTAGAGGTTGGGGGAGCTCTGGCGCATCTTTCAGTGGTGTCGCACCGGCCGGTGGTGGCCACTTGGCCGCCGACGCCACCAAATTTCTAAAACGATGAGGGAGGGGTCGGGTGAGGAAATTGAAACATTTTGCCACTTTAGCAATATGTAGAAACTATGGGGTATTTATAAGAGAGTTTCTAAAATTTACATTCTGTCCCCCCGTGAAATTACAATCAGGTCTATGTCTAGAACTTTCTAGAAATTTCGCATTTTTGAAGCCCTTATGTTGCAAATTTCGAAAAGTGTTCAATGTGAAAGTTGTTCGTCTCAGAAAAATGAGTCTGATGGTTCAAGAATCAGCTCAATCGGAGTTAGTTTGAAAGTTTTAGAGCCAAAACAACAAACTTTTATGCGTATAACGATAAAATCAGAAATCGTGTAACCAGTTCTCGAAGCCACGAGTTTTCTAACGCGATGAATCTTCACTTAAAAATATTCCCACCTATTTTCTAACATATAAAGTCTAATTTTCGATTACCATCCCGTTCCAAATCCTTAACTTTAATTCGGAAACCTTCCGGCACTGTTTCGAAAAACTCGGGATATTATATTTATCTATAGCTGTGGTCCATTCTATATTTGTATGGCAACTTTAATCTGGGATCGTCCATGTAGAGATATGAGAATTAGGGGTGGGCATTATCGGATTCGTATCGGATCAGACCGAATCCGAATCCGATCCGATTAGTATTAGTTTGTTTGATCCGATAAGGTTTGATAGCCTTATCAAACTTAATCCGATCCGATCCGATAACTATCGAATCAGATCGGATTTGTTTGATCCGATTCAAATACTTAACGAATCGGATAAATCCGATTTGATAACGGATTCGAATCCGATAGAGAATCCGATTCGATAATGAATCCGATAGTGGATTCGATTTGATAACGGATCTAATTAGATAACGGATCCGATTTGATAAAATTGATTTGAATTTTAAGTTATCTGATCCAATTTGATAAAATTGTTATGAATTTACAAATTTTCAATTAAATTTTCCGAATCGGATCCGTTATTAAATCAGATTTGTTATCAAATCGAATCTACTATCAGATTTATTATCAAATCGGATTCTCTATCAAATTTCGAATCCATTATCAAATCGGATTCCTTATCAGATTCGGATTTGTTATCAAATTGGATAAAATCTGATTCGATTCGATAGTTATCATATTTATCCGATCCGATCCAAAATTCAACAAATGAACCAAACATGATTCGATCGGGTTCGATAGCCAAATCTGATCCGATATTATCGGATCGAATCGGATTGGATCCGACCTGATCAGATCTGATGCCCACCCCTAATGAGAATGGAGGCACATTGTATGATGTGATCATATAGGACTGGACCCATATGGAAAAGACATTCTTATAACATCCGTTAAACCAAGAAAGTCATTTCAATCTACTAGATGGTCATATATGGATTGATCTTAATCCTGAGTGTTACGAACTCCTGCATGGCAGGCTATGTCCTTTGATTTACAAAGGTGAGGTTGGTGTAGCAGTCTCGACCAAAAGCTACGTACTTTGGGGGCATAGTCTGTTGTGTAGCTAGGAACGTTTTACATAGATATGGAGTTCATTCTTTCTTGCGAGAAGTATAGGAGTATCTTTCTTAAGGATTGATTTGGTACTTGAACAGTTAGAGCGTTCAAGTCTTTCTATTACAAATAGAAAGATTAAAATTCATAATGGTTATGAATAAATCGTTCATTAGAGAATCAATGGTACTTAAGGTAAAAAAAATTAGAGGGGTATAAAGGACATTATGACCCGACTCTAATTACGAGATACTCGTGAAGGGTTAATCTATATGTAGTGACTATATCGATGGACACAGAAATGGTTCGGCTTAATATATCATCTGCGGTAACTAGAGTGCAACTTCGAATTTTTAGTAGAATAACCCGGAGTTAATAATTCGAAATATTTAATTAAGAGCTTAATTAATATTTCGAGATTATTGGAGATCGGAACCGTAGGTCCATTTGGTCCCCGTGCTAGCTCGATATACTATAGCGGATTTAATATAATTGGACAGTCCAATTATATACTAACAAAGGTATAAATATTATTAATATGATTAATAATATTATTTTGTCACACTTGGAACTATATGTAAAAAGTTTAATATATGGTTTTATTAAATATTTGATATTTAATCACATGAATTAAATTATATAAAGATATAATTTTATGTAAGGCTAAATTTTCAATTTTTTAATTTTGGGTTTTGGAAACCCTTGGCTTTATTTTAGTAGTTACACCTTTTTGAAAGGTAATAAATATTTAGTTTTGTAACATATAATTCCATTATGGAAATTAATATTGCATGTTACAAAATTAATAAAGAAAATAAAGGCTTGGCCGATTTTTGAGGGAGGAAAAAAGAAGGGATTTGTTTTATTTTGTAAAATTAAAACCATAAGTATAAAAAGAAAAATATGATTTTTCTTTTGTAAGCCTTTCATTCTAACCTAGCCTCCATCTTCTTGTTCTCCAAAAACCTCTCAAGTTGTTGAGAAAACTAAAGAAGAACAAAAGATAAATAAAAATAAAATAACAAGAGTTGTTGTGTGACTTAATCTCTAAATTGTTTAGGGATTGTTTATGTGAGTCTTGCCCACACAAGTTTCCGTTGGTAACGAGATATAGTTCGGAAGACTTTGTGGTGTCGAACAAATCTTCATCTTCATTTCTTTCTTGTGGTTCACGGCAGTGAGCATTGTTTTTGCTCATTATCACCCATTTACTTGGTGAAACGAAACTCTGTTTGGTTTCGTTTAAATCCAGTTTTTTTGGGGAATATTTTATGGTGTTTTGGGGCCGTGTTGGGGCTGTTTTCAAGTGAAAAATCAGAACCAGAACACAGCCACTGTCCGCACATTTCAGGGGCTGTTTCTGTAATACGTTGGGCGAGAATTGAGTCCAAAACAGACTGTTTGTGGCTGTTTGAGGACTGTTCCGGGGTTGTTTCGGGGCTGGAATTTTATCAAAAAATGAAGCAAAATTTCAGTTGTGGTGGCAGTAGCATTTGGCCAGTTCAAGGGAAGGGCAGAAAAAATTTTCAAGTCCGATCCGTGTGCCTAAACCGTTTCCGCTGCGCAAGGAAAGCGTTTCCTATAATTGGCATCGAGAACAAGGTTGAAAAGTGTTCTTAACCCTTCACTTTTTTCATTTAAAGTTACTATTTTTAATATGTTTATATGAGTTATAAATATTGATTTGCATGTTTAGATGAGTAGGCACAAAATAATATTCATGTGATGGATGAATTTTGCATTGGTCGTAAATTTTTCCGGCTCTTATTTTTGTAGTTGGTTTTGATTTTGGGATGTAAGGCCATAAGGCCATTGTTTATAATTGTTGTAATTTTATTTTCCAATGTAAAAGTTATTTGAATTTAAACAAAGCAGTGTTTATCCCTGTTTTGTCATGGAAATTTGATTTATGTTTCAAAACTATTGCATGATGGTTATCATTTTATCTAATAATAATAGTTATTATTTCAAAATTGGATTACCTATATGCTAAGGAATGTAGGAGATAACTTGTATGTTTTAAAACCGTTAACACATAAGTCACTGCTCAAATACTGAAATGTTAAAGGTTGAGAAACCTAAAACTAAACGGCAAAAGATTTATCACGATGATACATATATGTGGCATCTTAGACTTGGTCATATCAACCTTGATCGGATAGACAGATTGAAAAAGAACGGAGCCTTAAACTAGTTAAAGCTCAGAACTTTACCAGTATACGAATCATGTTTAGAAGGAAAAATGACCAAGAGACATTTTACTGGAAAAAGGTATAAGAGCTAGTCAACCACTTGAGCTAATACATTCGGATGTTTGCGGACCGATGAATGTAAGAGCCCGAGGTGGTTATGAATACTTTGTCACATTCATTGACGATTAATCTAGATATGGGTATGTTTACCTAATGTAGCACAAGTCAGATAATTTTGAAAAGTTCAAAGAGTATCGTGCTGAGGTTGAGAACCAGTTAGGTAAAACAATCAAAACTCTACGATCAGATCATGGAGGAGAATACCTTGATAGAGATTTCGAGGAATTCTTAATTGAGTATGGGATAATATCCCAGCTCACAGCACCTGGAACACCACAGTAAAATGGTGTTACAGAGAGGAGAAATCGGACACTACTAGACATGATGAGATGTATGTTTAGTTATAGCTCACTACCTAGTTCGTTATGGGGATATGCACTACAAACCATAATGCATATCCTTAATGTAGTTCCATCTAAGTATGTTCCTAAGACTCCCTTAGAGTTGTGGAATGGTCGTAAAACTAGTTTACGACATTTCCGCATATAAGGGTGTCCAGCACATGTACTGAAGAATATGACTACAAAGTTTGAGCCATGTTCTCAAGTGTGCCTATTTGCAGGCTACCCTAAGGATACTAGAGGTTGATTCTTCTATAGTCCTGATGATAATAAAGTGTTTGTATCGATAAATGCTACGTTTCTAGAGGAGGACTATATGAGGGAGTTCAAGCCTCGAAGTAAAGTGTTACTCGAGGAGTTACTGGCTGGTTCGACCAGCATACCATTGTCAATGACAGTTGACAGATACATAGCACCTTTGACATCTGTGTTTGTCTCTAAGACAATCCCAAGATCATATAAAGCAATGAAATCATGTGAATACGAAAGTAAAGTATGGCAGAATCATACTTACAAAGATCAGAAGTTGGATGCGTCAAATACAAAACTTGTTCCTCTAAATTTTGCCAAGCTCCACTTTTGAGGATGAAATCCAAGCTCCAAGCTTTTGAGTTGATTCCAAGCTTTTGGGATGGTTTCTCTATCACCTTGGATGATTCCTTGTGTGTGCTAGCACTTAGAAATTTTTGAAACAAAAACTTCTTATTCTTTCTCCTAGTTTCGGTCAAGATGAAAGAAAATGGAGAGAGTGTTTTTGGCTTCCAAAACCGTGAGTGAGTGAGAGAGAATGAGTGAATAACTTGTGTTAATTGATTTCAAAAATCAAATGATATACCAAATCTAAAACTTTGGTAAAAGTCATTCCCATCATTACACACAAATGTGTCATACAAGTTACCATCATTCCTTCACCAAAACTCATCACCAAAAAGTAATTAAAGTGACAAGTGATGTGACATGTAGGCCCCACTTGATTCAAAATCCGAGTGGACCCGCGACACATCCCGGGCTCGGGTTCGCTAATTCCGAATTAACGAATTTTCCGTTGCGACGTAATTAAATCAAATTTAATTAAATAATTATGCCAAGCAAAATTACAATTCACGTCGCTCGCGAATTAATTCTAAATTAATTCGTTTGCCCGAATTAAAATCCAATTTTAATTCCGCGTCGAAATCTAATTTCATTCAATAAATCGAATATATTATTTTATCGATTAATTCCAAATTAGTCGTTCTCTCTCTTCAAATAGTATTTTATCCCGGATAAAATCTCTCCGTAATTAATCCCAGATTATTTATGTTCGAATCATACGTCATCGGTGAATCTTCAGGATGCGACCCAAGAGATCTCTGGATATGTTGGCAGTAAATTCGGTCGTCGGACTATCCGAACATGTACGTACCTCGTACTATGTTTTTACCGATTTACGAGACATGGTTGGCTTCTAGCAAAGAACCGTGCCTACCCAATTCTCCAGAAATATTCTTAATGGAATATATAATCTTTGTCAGGCGTAATATACGTAGTATTGTGTATTACGATCCAGTATCTGATGTCACATGCAAGGCCTGGGGCTGGAATAGTGTCTGCCCCGTACGAAGCATATATCGGATTACAAGCAACTAGTCTCTTTAATCGGATAATCATGACCATGTTATATTATCCCGATGGTTGCAACCAATTAGAGTACCAGTTATGTATCCCTACGTGATCATCATCTCCATATGACTGAAGTGATACTTCCATCTTGACATCACATCCAATACACTACGATTCTCAATAAACCCAGAAGAGGCATACACAGAACCTGTTAAAGTCCTGGACGACCAAAACCAAAACGTATTGATTGTCGCAAGTACTAGCGATGCAAGTCTCAGGTTAAGACCAAATACACCTACCCTGATGCAGATTACCTATAGACACATAGTCATACTACTAATGGGATTCCACGGGGTCTATCCAGAGCGAAGCTCTTTTCGTACCATCGGTAAACACAACCTCATATCACACTTGCATAAGTATCCAATACTTAAATATATGAGAACTATGTTGTTACGCTTTCATAACACGCACAAGTGCAATACTAGTCTATTCCGCATTATCGATGTCCAGTCTCGATAATACTACGACTAGGGATATTTAATGATTAAACCGTTATGGATTGATACTGTCTCACATCTTATAATTCGGAACTAATCATAAAGACTTTTATCATTTATATATTTAAGTAATCAAATTACAAAATGATAAAATGTAATTTCCATTGCTACATTGTTAATTTATACAAAAACCACAATGTCTTTTACAAATAGTGACGCTATGGGTCATAATTGTCCAACGATCTCCCACTTGGCCTATAGCCAGTCACTCAAGCATCTAACACCTAAACTATGTACATGAAGCTCAAACTTTTGCTGAGGAATAGCTTTCGTCAGCGGATCTGCAATGTTGTCCTCTGTGCGACATTCTTGATATTCACATCGCCACGATGTATGATCTCATGAATCAGATGGAAACGTCGAAGAACATGCTTGGATCGTTGATGAGACTGTGATTTCTTAGCCTGCGCTATAGCCCTGTTATTGTCACAATACAATGGAACGGGCTCAGCTGCTAACGGAACTACTCCTAATCCAATTAGGAATTTACGGATCCAAACTGCCTTTTTTGCTGCTTCAGCTGCAGCAATATAATCTGCTTCTATTGTTGAATCGACAACAGTCTTTTGCTTGGAAGATTTCCAGCTTACTGCTCCGTTATTCAAACAAAACATGTACTCGGATTGTGACTTACAGTCGTCTATATCGGTTTGGAAACTTGCATCGGTATATTGAGTTTCTATTAGGTCCTAAGGATCAAATCAAGAAATGAAACAACATGTGAATACTCGAAAAAGTATGGCGGAATCATACTTACAACGATCGGTTGAGGCGATGCGAGGAACAACGAAAATCTTCAAGCTTTCATCCATGGAAGCTCACGGTTTTATGCTCCAAATGGTGCTTCAATTTTTCGGCCATGGTGTCCTCCAAGTGTGCTCCAAGAGTGTCTTCAAGCTCCAAGCTTTATTTGGTGATTTCATGCTCATGAAAAGATTTCCTATCACCTTTGTATGTCCTCTTTTGAGGGCTAGCTCTTGGTGATTTTTGCCACAAAAATCACCATCTTCATCCTTGTAAATTTCGGCCTTGCCAAGAAAGGAAAAGGCTTCAAAAACCAAGAGAGGGATAGAGGGAAATGGGTTTCTAAAACCGTGTGTGGTTGCAAGAGAGAGAGAGAGAAAATGTGTTATGTATATTGTTTTTGATTTTCCAAAAAATCAAATACCAAAACCATTTTCAAATTTCCAAAAGTCAAAGGCAAAAATAATCATTGCCTTCCAACTACCAACATCAATCAATAGTGACATGTTGTCACATCACTCTAAGTGACTAGACATCACATCAATCGATTGAAAAGTGATTTGACGTTAGATGTGACTTGTGGGCCGCACTTGAATTCGAAATGCGAGTGCATCCGCAAACACTCCCGAGCTCGGGTTCGCTAATTCCAAATTAACGAATTTTCCGTTGCGACGTAATTAAATAATTATGCCTGGCAAAATCACTATTCACGTCGCTAACGAATTAATTATAAATTAACTCGTTCGCCCAAATTAAAATTTAATTTTAATTCCCCGTCGAAATCCAATTTCGTATAATATATCGATATATATATTTTATCGATTAATTCGAAATTAATCGTATTCTCTCTTTTAATTAATATTTTATCCCAGATAAAATATCTCCGTAATTAATCCCAGATTAATTTTATCTCTCTCATTAATTAATCCCAGATTAATAAAGTGTGAGTCATACGTCATCGGTGAATCTTCGGGAAGCGACCCATGAGATCCCCGGATATGTTGGCAGTAAATCCGGTCGTCGGACTATCCGAACACGTACGTACCTAGTACTACATTTTTACCGATTTACAATACATGGTTGGCTTCTAGCAAAGCATCATGCCTACCCAATTCTCCAAAAATATTCTTACTGGAATATGTGATCTATATCAGGCGTAGTATACGTAGTATTGCGTATTTTGATCCAGCATCGGATGTCACGTGCAAGGCCTGGGGCTGGAAATGTGTCTGCCCCGTACGAAGCACATATCGGATCTCTGGTAACTAGTCTCTACAATCGGATAAACATGACCTAGTCATAATATCCCGATAGATGCGGCATATAAGAGAACCAGTTCCGTATCCTACATGATCATCATCTCCATTATGACTGGAGTGATACTTCCATCTCGACATCACACCCAATACACTACGATTCTCAATATAGCCAGAAGAGGCGTACACAGAACCTGTTAAAGCCCTGGATGACCAAAACCAAAGTATATTGATTGTCGCAAGTATTAGCGATGCAAGTCTTAGGTTAAGACCAAAAACACCTACCCTGATTCGGACTTCCATAGACACATAGTCATACTACCAATGGAATTCTGAGGGGTCTATCCAGAGCGAAGCTGTTTCCCATACCATCAGTAAACACAACCTCCTATTACACTTGCATGAGTATCTTATACCCAAATATGTGAGAACTATGTCATTATGCTCCCACAACGCGCACAAGTGCAATACTAGTCTATTCCGCATTATCGATGTCCAATCTCGATAATACTACGACTAGGGATATTTAATGATTAAACCTTCATGGATTGATACTGTCTCATATCTTATCAATCTGAAACCAATCATATGGACCTTCTATCATTTATACATCTTGGTAATCTAATTACAAATGATAGAAGAACAATTTCCTTTGTCACATAGTTTAATTGTACAACAACACCACGATTTGTACAAATAGTGATGCTATGGGTCATAACTGTCTAACAATCTCCCACTTGGCCTATAGCCAATCACTCAGTGTCCTACACCCGAACTATGTACGGTTCGCTCAAATTTCTGCTGAGAAAATGCTTTCGTCAGCGGATTTGCATGATTATCATCTGATGCGATTTATTCGATTATTACATCGCCACGATGTATGATCCGAACGAATCAGATGAATAGTCGAAATATTTATCTGGATCGTTGATGAGACAATTAATTCTTTAGCCTGCGCTGTAGCCTAGCTTAGCTGCTAACAGAACTACTCATAATCTAATTAGGATTATTATCAATCCAGAAGGCTTCTATTGCTGCCTCAGCTGCAGCAATAACCCGCTTGTATTGTTTATTCGGTAACAATATCTTGCTTGGAAGATTTCCAGCTCACT
This sequence comes from Zanthoxylum bungeanum, assembly GCA_019454045.1. Classification (NCBI taxonomy): domain Eukaryota; kingdom Viridiplantae; phylum Streptophyta; class Magnoliopsida; order Sapindales; family Rutaceae; genus Zanthoxylum; species Zanthoxylum bungeanum. The sequence goes on along the minus strand of SKCR01023419.1, from coordinate 163,328 downwards.
GTTCCTCTATTCAAACTGTATAGTACCGTTGTTATGACTTATAGTCATTTTTATGGGTTAGGAAACTTGCAATGGTGAACCTAGTCACTTCAAGTTCTCCATCTCCATAGTCTAAGATAGCATCCTTAGTTCATCTAAGATACTAAAGGATGTTCTTAACATCAATCTAGTGACTATCACTTGCATTGGCCTGATCGTGACTCCATATGCTCAAAGCATATGAGACATCAGGTCGCGTACATTTATATCAATGTACGAGTTCTCGGAGAGTGCCAACAAATTTTAGATCTATCCCAGTAGATCTTTATTCCTAGAATAAAGGTTGTCTCTCCCAAAAATTCTACGGAGAATTTTTCATGAAAGCCAAGCTTTCACCGTTTGTATTATGGGAATATCGTTTCCAAGAAATGATATTTTATCATTATTTAAGACATTCATTGTCAGTGCGCTCCCACTAACCTCCTTATATACACAAGAATCATTTTTGTTTTGAATTAAATCATATACTATTATGATTACATCAAAGCGATAATTCCAAGAATGCTATGCTTGCTTCAATCCATCCATGGATCGAATTAACCTGCAAACCTTGTTTGCTAGTTATGGTACGACAAAAATGTCAGGATGTCTTAAACATCCTCCAAAAGGTTTCCGTTAAGGAAAGCGGTTTTGGCATTTAGCTGCCATATTTCATAAATGAAACATGCAGCATCAGCAAGCATTATCCAAATGGATTTACCGTGGCAACGAGTAAAAGATTTCGTTGTAATCAACCCAATGTTGATAACGATACCTTTTCGCTACAAGCCTAGCTTTGTACGTTGGTATGTTGCCTTCCATGTATGTCTTCCTTGAAGACTTATATAGTACCAATAGGCACAATGCCTTGCGGTACATCAACTAGTGTCTAAACATAGTTGGTATATATGGAATCCATTTCGGACATCATGGCACTTTGCCATAATAGGGAGTCGATACCTTGTATCACTTCCTCATACGTAGTCAGTTCGTATTTCTCAATAAGATTAACATCTTTATGAGGTGAGATTAGAAACCCATACCCCAAGTTGTTTTCTGACTCTCTCCGACTTACGCGGTTCTTGTGTATTCGAAGATTATTGGTATAGTTTCATCATTGATGAACTATTTGTGTTCCATTAAGGAATCTGTGCCTGGAATAGTATTACTCTGATTTTCATCGAGTTTTACTTTCCTTCCACTTACCACTGCATATAGGTATTCCTCTTAGGAAAACCGCATGGCGAGCAACAATTACATTGTTCTCTTGTGAGTTATATAAGTACTATACTTTGGTTTCCCTAGGATAACCTACAATTAGGCACTTATCCGATTTGGGTTTTAGTTTGGTATCATCCAAACATATGCCCAGCATTCCCAAATCTTCAGGAATGAGAAAACCCAGTTTCTTTCCTATTCATATCTAATATGAAGTCTGTCAAACAGATTTTTATGGAACCTTATTCAAAATAAGTTTTTCACTGTTTAAAGCTTATTCGTTGAAGGAAATGGTAGCTCAGAGCAACTCATGATAAACCTTATCATGTCCAACAAAATTCGGTTTCTCAGTTTGGACACACCGTCAAATTGACGTGTTCCGGGAGGAGTGCTCATTGAAAAAATACTATACTCTTTCAAGTATTTGAGAAACTTATTGCTTAAGTATTTTCATCATGGTCTAACCGTGACAGTTTAATACTTTAGCCGATCTGTTTGTTTACTTCGTGTCGAAACTCTAAAAGTTTCCGATTCGTGTTTCAAAAGAAACACATAACCATAACGCGATGCCTCAACCGTAAAGGTCACGAAATATTCATATCCACATCTAGTCTAGCTAGATATGGGCCCACTTACTTCACTATGAATAAGGGCTAACAGATTGGTGGCATTTGCACTTTTACCAAGTAAATAGTATTTTAGGCACTTTGCCCAATAAACTAGATTCGTAGACATCATTTGAATAGAATCAAATTTGTCCTAGTACCCACTCTTCGAAAGTGTGGATATACGAGTCTTGTTAATTGTGTCCCAGACAACAATGCCACTTATAAGTCTCAACTGATTAATTCAGTTTGAGCTATTTGTTTGTCATGTTATATGTTCGAGATTTATTTATATTCAAAATATAAGTACTGTTATTCACATTTAATGTGTTTATCTCAATATCATCTTTATAAAATAAAACACTTTAGTGTTCTAGAATATAAAGGTACACCCGCAACGGGTTAAACCCTGATATAGAGATAATGTTCCTAGTCAAACTAGTTACACTGTAACAGTTTCCTAATTTAAGTACACACCCGAAGGGTAGTTCCTAAACTTAGGTTTCTACGGTTAAAACAACGACTGTCGTCCCTTTTTCAATTCGTAGGTAGATCTCATATGAAGTCAGTATCCTGCTCTCAGCAGATTCTGCACATCAGTACATATTTTTGTACCACTATTAGTATCTAAAATCCAATTTTAATACTAGTAGTGAACATGTTTATAACAAACATATTTGAAGTCGGAGGCTTGCACCGTCTTCAATTCCTTCATGTCTGCCTTGTCCATACGGCAGTCACGCTTCAGTGACCCCGTTTGCCACAATTTAGGCCGACATCTTGGGATATGTCCTTTGACTTCCCAGAAGATTATAATGACTTTGCCTTTGTCCGTTTTCCACACCCCAGAAGCCTTTGGCCAAGCCTTGCCCTTCTAGAATGTTGAAGTAAGGTGCGCCTTGCGCTTCTTGTCTTATTGCAAACTCTGGCTTTGTCTCCTTGAGTATAGCCATTAACTCTCCAAGAGTTTTATATTGCAATTTGTTCTTCTAAGATCTAAGGATAGATCTATGAAGATCCTTCAATTTCAATATCATACTTTTAATGATCTAATCCTTAGTTCTGAATAAGAAATTAATGAGTCTATTTGCGGCAAGCATATTGGATTAAGCACTAAAGTTATCATCACATGAATGTTCCAAATATCATGTTCTACTATTTGCTTAATTTCAAGCTTAGGCCTAAGATGTTATTTTATCAAATAAAGTAACTTCTTAGTTTTCAGGACTATCCTGAGATTTTATTCCCAAATTGAAAATTAAAGTCGTTTAAATACATTTTCGCCCAGGATTATGTTTTAAACACTAATCTTTCAATTTATCTTGATTCTAATAGTCCAACTATTTAATCAACGAATTTAAGTACTATTCATCATAATGATTACTATAGTCCAACTATATAATCAACTATAATTTAAATTAGTTAACTTCAATTATATTGATTACTATAATCCAATTATATAATCAACTATAAATGAAATAGTTTGAATACAGTCCAACTGTTTAATTAAAACAACGATTAAATATAAGTCCAACTAATATATTAATTTATTAACGAAAAATGAAATGAGCGCGTATGGCAAGTAACTAAACGAATATTGCAAATCTAATACTTGCCTCCCACTATTTTTCGGTGAGCCTCTAACCCTATGTGGAGTACTCGGGAAACCTTGTTTCCTAGTGGGCTAGGATCCCGTTAAATAACACACAATCTTGACTTTGGCCAACAAATTATATGATAATTAACTAGGTATATCTCTAAGATCAATTGGATCCCATCCAATTCCTAGATCCAGTAGGTGGACATCAAAGTCCGAAACATATATCCTATATATGCCAATATATCTAATATATTGCCTAACATTTTTCCTCTGAATCAACTAAGCCTTAGCTTTGGCACAACAAACTTAGTGATCCCAGTTAAGCGGAACCCATTGACCTTGGAAAGCTTCGTAATCAATGTCGATGGACAAGAAGTGATCTTGACTTTGGCCAACAAATCACAACTTGGACAAGACACCAATATGGAACAAAGCCTTCATGATTCAAACACATCCTCAACGGACAAAGGTTTTGACTTTGGCCAACAAACCAATGCCAGTCTTGGATCTTAAGTAAGAATCACTCAATGGAAGGAAAAACGCTTAATATGATGTTGAGGGTTTTTCGCGTGCAATTGGCAACCAATTAATTATCTTTGTTAAGGTCTCATCATCATACACCCTTAAACATGCATTCTAAACACATAATAAGGCGCGTATAAATAAATATAATAATGATATGCGGATGGATATTTAAATATTGTTCCTAGAACAAATCTCTCGTTTTCCTCTCTCCCGCCAACACAAGTATTACTTCTAACCGATTACATAACACTTCTAAAGAAACCTCATTTACATTGAGGGGAATATGTGAGAAGAGAAATACAAAGAGTAAGGAGGTAATAGGCTGGACACGTAGGTCCAATTAATAAATTCTAAATTTATTACATAATTTCCAAAATTGCCCCACTCATCTAATATCCATCTGATATACATTATTCACATCGCAACCATGTATTCACACAAGCATGTTATCAATCAATCTAATCCAATTAATTAATCTGAATATTAATGACCATCCAATGTTCAAACAACGATTTGATTTTGCGCGGGTCCAACTCGTTTGCGAATAAGTACTCAAAGTACGAATTCTTGAATTAAACTAAACTACAACATTAAATCCAATTTAATTTGTATTTAATACTAATTCATTTATTTAATTCCAAATTAAATAATTCACTTTATTAATGAACCTTTACGACTTAGATTCCAAATCTAATCGTTACGGGTCTCAAAGCCCGATTAACATCCAATGTCAATTTAATTTTGAAGTCCAATGGGCTTTTAATTAATTTATAAGGCATGGACTTTTGGTCAATATGGGTCAAACCCAAATACCAAAGCCCATTTAAGGAATCACCTTTATTTGCCAAGAAACCAATTTAGGCACATTAGGCCCAATTAATTTTAAAGGTCCATTAAGTCATAATTGGACTTTATGGAAATGGTTTTGGGCCCAATTGGATCCAACCAATTTAGCCTAAACCTAACTTGGTACAACCAAGCCCATTAATTCCAATTACAACTTTACAAGCCCAATTTCCAAAATAGGCCCAATTAATTAAATTACCAAATTCCAAATTTCATAACTTAATTAACCTAAGTGTATAGCGATAATTAATTACCCAAATTAAAATTTCCAAAACACCAATTTGTACAATTAATTATGCTCATTAACATCAAAACATGTCCAACACATTTTAATAAAAAATCAATCATTTTCCATGCTTTCATTGTCTCGGCATTTTAGGGAATTTAGTCCAATTTCAAATTCAATCCATTAATTCTCAAATCAACAATTCCCAATTGATTTCAACTTATCCAATGAATCAAAAATCAAAAAATCACCATGACATAGGGCATTGAAACTCTCGGCCAAGCCTAAGATTTGGGCAAAAATTGATCCAATCAACTTTTCATGAAATTGATCCAATACAACTTCAATTAAACGTCATTTAAATGTCATTTAAGCATACTCAATCAATTAATTTTATCAAATCATTCTCAAATACAATTTACCCAATTTTACCCTAATCAAGTTTCATGCTCAAAATGGCTCAAGATACCATTGTTAGGTTTCTATTAGGTCCCAAGGATCAAATCAAGCAATGAAACAACATGTGAATAATCGAAAAAGTATGGCGGAATCATACTTACAACGATTGGTTGAGGCGATGCGAGGAACAACGAAAATCTTCAAGCTTTCATCCATGGAAGCTCACGGTTTTCTGCTCCAATGGTGCTTCAATTTTTCGGCCATGGTGTCCTCCAAGTGTGCTCCAAGAGTGTCTTCAAGCTCCAAGCTTTATTTGGTGATTCCATGCTAATGAAAAAGATTCCCTATCACCTTTGTATGTCCTCTTTTGAGTGCTAGCTCTTGGTGATTTTTGCCACAAAAATCACCATCTTCATCCTTGTAAATTTTGGCCTTGCCAAGAAAAGAAAAGGCTTCAAAAACCAAGAGAGGGAGAGAGGGAAATGGGTTTCTAAAACCATGTGTGGTTGCTAGAGAGAGAGAGAAAATGTGTTATGTTTATTGTTTTGATTTTCCAAAAAATCAAATACCAAAACCATTTTCAAATTTCCAAAAGTCAAAGGCAAAAACAATCAATGCCTTCCAACTACCAACATCAATCAATAGTGACATGTTGTCACATCACTCAAAGTGACTAGACATCACATCAATCGATTGACAAGTGATTTGACGCTAGATGTGACTTGTGGGCCGCACTTAAATTCGAAATGCGAGTGCGTCCGCAAACACTCCCGGGCTCGGGTTCGCTAATTCCAAATTAACGAATTTTCTGTTGCGACGAAATTAAATAATTATGCCTAGAAAAATCACTATTCACGTCGCTAACGAATTAATTCTAAATTAACTCGTTCGCCCGAATTAAAATCTAATTTTAATTCCGCGTCGAAATCCAATTTCGTATAATATATCGAATATATTATTTTATCGATTAATTCCAAATTAATCGTATTCTCTCTTTTAATTAATATTTTATCCCAGATAAAATATCTCCGTAATTAATCCCAGATTAATTTTATCTATCTCATTAATTAATCCCAGATTAATAAAGTGCGAGTCATACGTCATCAGTGAATCTTCAGGAAGCGACCCATGAGATCCCCGTATATATTGGCAGTAAATCCGGTCGTCGGACTATCCGAATACGTACGTACCTAGTACTACGTTTTTACCGATTTACAAGACATGGTTGGCTTCTAGCAAAGCATCATGCCTACCCAATTCTCCAGAAATATTCTTACTAGAATATGTGATCTATATCAGGCGTAGTATACGTAGTATTACGTATTTCGATCCAGCATCGGATGCCACGTGCAAGGCCTGGGGCTGGAAATGTGTCTGCCCCGTACGAAGCACATATCGGATCTCTGGTAACTAGTCTCTACAATCGGATAAACATGACCTAGTCATAATATCCTGATAGCTGCGGCATATAAGAGAACCAGTTCTGTATCCTACGTGATCATCATCTCCACTATGACTAGAGTGATACTTCCATCTCGACATCACACCTAATACACTACGATTCTCAATATACCCAGAAGAGGCGTACACAGAACCTGTTAAAGCCCTGGACGACCAAAACCAAAGTATATTGATTGTCGTAAGTATTAGCGGTGCAAGTCTCAGGTTAAGACCAAATACCCCTACCCTGATTCGGACTTCCATAGACACATAGTCATACTACCAATGGAATTTCGAGGGGTCTATCCAGAGCGAAGCTGTTTCCTGTACCATCGGTAAAAACAACCTTCTATTACACTTGCATGAGTATCATATACCCAAATATATGAGAATTATGCCGTCATGCTCCCACAACGCGCACAAGTGCAATACTAGTCTATTCCGCATGATCGATGTCCAATCTCGATAATACTACGACTAGGGATATTTAATGATTAAACCTTCATTGATTGATATTGTCTCATATCTTATCAATCTGGAACCAATCATATGGACCTTCTATCATTTATACATCTTGGTAATCTAATTACAAATGATAGAAGAACAATTTCATTTGTCACATAGTTAATTTGTACAACAACACCATCATATGTACAAATAGTGATGTTATGGGTCATAACTGTCCAACACGGTATACCCAGTTACCTCAAGTTCTCCATCTCCATAGATTAAGAAAGCATCCTTAGTTCTTCTAAGATACTTAAGGATATTCTTAACCGCCATCCAGTGACCATCACCTGGATCGGCCTGATAACGACTACACATGCTCAAAGCATATGAGACATCAGGTCGCGTACATATCATGGCATATATGATCGATCCGACTGCCGAGGTGAACGGTATCCGACTCATACTGTCTCTTTCATCTTGAGTTTTAGGACACATGTCCTTAGATAGAGTGACGCCATGTGACACTGGCAACAGTCCCCTCTTGGACTGATCCATGTTGAATCTCTTCAACACTTTGTCAATGTACGTGCTCTGGGAGAGTCCAAGCAGCTTTCTAGATCTATCCCGGTAGATCTTTATTCCTAGAATAAAGGCTGCTTCTCACAGATCCTTTATGGAGAATTTTAATGAAAGCTAAGCTTTCATCGATGTTAACATGGGAATGTCATTGCCAATAAGCAATACATCATCAACGTAAAGGAAAATGAATGTTAGTGCGCTCCCACTAACCTTCTTATATATATAAGGATCATCCTCGTTTTGAACGAAATCATATTCTTTTATGATCTCATCAAAACGTTGGTTCCAAGAACGCGATGGTTGCTTTAATCCATAAATGGATCGATTTAACTTACAAATTTTGTTTGCAAGTCTTGGTATGACAAAACCGTCAGGCTGTTGCATATAAACATCCTCCAAAAGGTTTCCGTTAAGGAAAGCAGTTTTGAAGTCCATCTGCCATATCTCGTAATCAAAATATGCAGCAATAGCAAGCATAATCCGAATGGATTTAATCATGGCAACAGGTGAAAAAGTTTCGTCGTAATCGACACCATGTCGTTGACGATACCCTTTCGCTTGTAGCCGGCTCGTCTTCCTCAATAAGATTAATATCCACATAAGGTGAGATCAGAAACCCATACCTCTCAGGTTATTTTCTGACTCTCTCTGACCTACGCGCTCCTTGTGTATTTGAAGATTGTGGTACAGTCTCATCCCTGATGGATTGTTCATGTTCCGTTAAGGATTCTGTGCCAGGAACAATATCACTCCGATTTTCATCGAGTTCTACTTTCATCCCACTTATCACTGCATTTAGGAATTCCTTCTCAAGGAAAATCGCATGTAGAGCAACAAATATTTTGTTCTCTTGTGGGTGATAGAAGTAATATCCTTTGGTTTCCCTAGGATATCCTACGAATAGGCATTTATCCGATTTGGGTTCAAGTTTGGTACCTTCCAACGTTTAACGTATGCCCAGCAACCCCAAATCTTCAGGAATGAGAAACCCGGTTTCTTTTCTGTCCATATTTCATACGGAGTCTGTTGAACAGGCTTTGACGAAACCTTATTCAAAATAAGTATTGCATTGTTCAATGCATATCCTCAGAAGGAAATATGTAGCTCTGTGTGACTCATCATAGACCTTACCATGTCTAACAAAGTTTGGTTTCTCTGTTCGGACACACCATTTAATTGTGGTGTTCCGGGAGGAGTCCACTGTGAAAGAAGACCATATTCTTTCAAGTAATCAAGAAACTCATTGCTTAAGTATTCGCCACCACGGTCCGACCGTAATGTCTTAATACTTTTGCCGGTCTGTTTTTCTACTTCGTGTCGAAATTCTTTGAATTTCTCAAAGGTTTCCGACTTGTGTCTCATAAGATACACATAACCATAACGCGATGCATCATCCGTAGAGGTTACGAAGTATTCATATCCACCTCTAGCCTGGCTAGACATGGGCCCACATACGTCACTATGAACGAGGGCTAACAGTTCGGTGGCACGTACACCTTTACCGCTAAAAGGTGATTTAGGCATCTTGCCTAATAAACAAGATTCATAGACGTCATATGAATTTGGATCAAATCCATCCAAGTACCCACCCTTCGAAAGTGTGGATATACGTGTCTTGTTTATGTGTCCCAGACGACAATGCCACATGTTAGTTTCATCTTTGTTACTTACTTTAAGCCTTTTATTTGTTACATTATATGTTTGAGATTGATTCATATTCAAAATATAAAGACCATTATTTACATCAGCAGTGCAAATTTCCATATCATTTTTATACATAAAACACCCAGTGTTTCTAAATACAAAAGTATACCCACATTTGGTTAACATAGATACAGAAAAAATATTCCTAGTCAGACTAGGTACATAATAACAGTCTGATAGTTTAAGTACATGCCCCGATGGCAGTTCCAAAACAAAAGTGCCAATGGCCAAAACGGCGACTCGTGTCCCATTTCCAACGCGGAGGTCAATCTCTCCTGAGGCTAGTCTCCTGCTAATATGTAGATCCTGCACATCAGTATATATATGAGTTTCACAATCAAAATAAAAAATCCAATTTTTAAAACTAGTAGTAGACATGTTTATTTCTATAACAAACATACCTGAAGCCGGTGCCTTGCCCGCTTTGATTTCCTTCATGTGAGCCTTGTACTCACGGCAGTCACGCTTCCAGTGACCCCGCTTCCCGCACTGCAAACATACATCTTGGGATTTGTCCTTAGGTTTCCCAGAACCCTTTGACGATTTGGCCTTTCCCTTCTTCTTATGTTTCTTCTTCTTGAAACCTCCAGTTGCCTTGGGACAATTCCTCGGAGTCTAAGATGTTGAAGCAAAGTGCGCCTCGCGCTTCTTGCCCTTAATTATCTCTTTTTCTGCTTCGCGCAGAGTGGACATCAACTCTCCAAGAGTTTGGTCTTGGTTCAACATGTTGTAGTTCATGATGAACCCACTTCAAGTGTCGGGGAGAGACTGTAGGATCAAATCTACTGAAGTCTCAGCCTCGAAGACGATGCCCATCTGTCCGAGCTGCTCAATGTCAGCAATCAACTGTGACACATGGTGCTCAATAGACGTACCCTCTGACATGTGAGCGCGGAAGAGCTTCTTCTGCAACTCATATCCTTTCAATCTAAGATTAGATTGGTGAAGATCATGCAACTTCGCCATTATCTCATAGGGATCCAATCCCTTGTTTTGACGACGGAATTACGGAGTCATAGCGGCAAGCATTACTGATTGAGCAATTGCATTGTCATCGCTATGAGTCTTCCAAATCTCTAGCTCAAGCAACTTATCAGGTCGGGGCTTAGGCCCAAGATGTTTCTCTATAGTGTAGAGTAACTTCTCGGATCCAGAACAATTCTGAGATTCATATCCCAGTCTTGAAAGTTTGTTCCATTAAAGACATTATCGCCTATGACAATATCCCTAATGCTTAACTTTCTTGTCATCTTAACGGCAATAGTCCAACTATTCGATTAACGATGTATAGGTACAGTCTAACTGTTACAAGAAAAATAATAATATATTAGTCCAACGAATAAAATTGATTGACGAAATAATTTGAAAGCGCGTAAAGCTAAGTATTTGAACGAAATTTCTAATTCAATACTAGCCTCCCACTATTTTTCGGCGAGCCTCTAACCCTCTGTTGAGTACTCGGGAAAACTAGTTTCCTAGTGGGCTAGGATCCCGTTAAATAACACACAACTTTGACTTTGGCCAACAAGCTGTATGATATTTAACTAGGTAGATCTCTAAGATCAATTGGATCTCATCCAATTCCTAGATCCGGTAGGTGGACCTCCAAGTCCGAGACATATATACAATATATATGCCAATATATCCAATATATTTTCCTAACCTTTTTCCTCTGAATCAACTAAGCCTTGGATTTGGCACAACAAGCTTAATGATTCCAGTTAACCAGAACCCATTGACTTTGGAAAGCTTCGTAATCGATGTCGATGTACAAGAAGTGATCTTGACTTTAGCCAACAAATCACAACTTGGACAAGACATGCGATATGGAACAAAGCCTTCATGATTCAAACACATCCGCGATGGATAAAGGTCTTGACTTTGGCCAACAAACTAGTGCCAATCTTGGATCTTGAGTAAGAATCACTCAATGGAAGGAAAACACTTAATATTTATTGAGGGTTTTTCGCGTAAATTGGCAACCAATTTATTATCTTTGTTAGGTCTCATCATACACCCTTAAGCATGCATTCTAAAAGCATAATAAGGCGCGGAAATAAATTAATAATGATATGCGGATGAATATCTCACAAATTGTTCCTAGAAAAAATCACTCCATTTCCTCTCCCCGGCTAGCACTATTCTTACTTCTACATAATTACATAATACAATTAAAGAAACCTCATTAACATTGAGGGGAATTAGGTGAGAAGAGAATTACAAAGAATCGAGAGAGATAAGGCTGGACACGCAGGTCCAATTTAATAAATTCTAAATTTACAACAATTTCCAATGTTGCCATTTCCCTTCTAATATCCATCCGATATACATTATTCATTCAACACATCCATGTATTCACACAAAGCATATTATTCAATGAATATAATCCAATTAATTAATCTTTGAATAAAGTGATCATCCAATGTTCAAACAACGATTTGATTTGCGCGAGTCCAACTCGTTTGAGAATAAGTACTCGAAGTACGAATTCTTGAATTATATCGAACTACAATTTAAATCTAATTTAATTTGTATTCAATACTAATTCTATATTTAATTCCAAATTAAATAACTACACTTTTTAATGCGCATTTACGACTTAGATTCCAAATCTAATCTAAATGGGTCTCAAAGCCCAATTAACATCCAATGTCATTTAATTAAAGTCCAATGGGCTTTCAATTAATTTCTTAAGGCATGGACTTTGGTCAATATGGGTCAAACCCAAATACCAAAGCCCAATTAAGGAATCACCCTATTTGCCAAGAAACCAATTTAGGCCCATTAGGCCCAATTAAACATAAAAGGCCCATTTGTTCTATTTGGACTTAATGGAATGGTTTAGGCCCAATTTGGATCCAATCCAATTGACCTAAACCAACTTGGCCCAACCAAGCCCATTAGGCCCAAATACCACATTTAAAGCCTAATTCTAAATTAAGCCCAATTAATCAAATTCTAAAATTCCAAATTTCATAATTTAATTAATTAAAGTGTATTGCATTAATTAATTATCTAAATTAACATTTCCAAAAATCAATTTAATTAATTAATCATGCTATAATTTGTTCAACACATGTCCAACATTATTGAAACAAAAAATCATCTCATTTCATGCTTCTCAAGGTCACGACATTTTGGGATTTTTTAAACCGATTTCGATTTCAATCCAATTAAATTATTAATCAATTTATCCCAAGTCTTTAAACTCATCCAATGATCAAAAGAACAAAAAATACCATGACTTTAGGGCTATATTGCATTGGGCCAAGCCTAGCATTTTGGGCAAAATTAATCCAATTATTTTTTTCTAAAATTGATCATGCATAACTCTAAGTTATCAATATACAAGCATACTCAAACAAACAATTTGATTAAAACATCCTCAAATCAAATTTACCCAAATTTTAGTATATACACCCTAAGTATATTTCATGCTCATCAAGGCTCATGATACCATTGTTGGTCTCTAAGACAATCCCAAGATCATATAAAGCAATGAAATCATGTGATTACGAAAGTAAAGTATGGCGGAATCATACTTACAAAGATCGGATGTTGGATGCATCAAATACAAAACTTGTTCCTCGGCCAAGCTGGCCACTTCCCTTTTGAGGATGAAATCCAAGCTCCAAGCTTTTGAGTTGATTCCAAGCTTTTGGGATGGTTTCCCTATCACCTTGGATGATTCCTTGTGTGTGCTACCACTTAGAAATTTTTGCAACAAAAACTTCTTATTCTTTTCCTCATAGTTTCGGTCAAGATGAAAGAAAATGGAGATAATGTTTTTGGCTTCCAAAACCGTGAGTGAGTGAGAGAGAATGAGTGAATAACTTGTGTTAATTGTTTTTAAAATCAAATGATATATCAAATCTAAAATTTTGGTAAAAGTCATTCCCATCATTACACACAAATGTGTCATACAAGTTACCATCATTCCTTCACCAAAACCCATCACCAAAAAGTAATTAAAGTGACAAGTGATGTGAATATATTATTTTATCGATTAATTCCAAATTAATCGCCCTCTCTCTTCAAATAGTATTTTATCCCAGATAAAATCTCTCCGTAATTAATCTCAGATTAATTATGTTCGAATCATACGTCATCGGTGAATCTTCGGGAAGCGACCCAAGAGATCCCTAGATATGTTGGCAGTAAATTCGATAGTCGGACTATCCGAACATGTACGTACCTCATACTACATTTTTACCGATTTACGAGACATGGTTGGCTTCTAGCAAAGCACCGTGCCTACCCAATTCTCCAGAAATATTCTTAATGGAATATATAATCTTTGTCAGGCGTAGTATACATAGTATTGCGTATTACGATCCAGTATCTGATGTCACATGCAAGGCCTGGGGCTGGAATAGTGTCTGCCCCGTACGAAGCATATATGGGATTACAAGCAACTAGTCTCTTTAATCAGATAATCATGACCATGTCATATTATCCCGATGGTTGCAACCAATTAGAGTACCAGTTTTGTATCCCTGCGTGAACATCATCTCCATATGACTGAAGTGATACTTCCATCTTGACATCACACCAAATACACTACGATTCTCAATAAACCCAGAAGAGGCGTACACAGAACCTGTTAAAGTCCTGGACGACCAAAACCAAAGCGTATTGATTGTCGCAAGTACTAGCGATGTCGCAAGTACTAGCGATGCAAGTCTCAGGTTAAGACTAAATACACCTACCCTGATGCAGATTCCCATAGACACATAGTCATACTACCAATGGGATTCCGCGGGGTCTATCCAGAGCGAAGCTGTTTCCGTACCATCGGTAAACACAACCTCCTATCACACTTGCATAAGTATCCAATACTTAAATAAATGAGAACTATGATGTTACGCTTCCATAACACGCACAAGTGCAATACTAGTCTATTCTGCATTATCGATGTCGAGTCTCGATAATACTATGACTAGGGATATTTAATGATTAAACCGTTATGGATTGATACTGTCTCATATCTTATAATCCGGAACTAATCATAATGACTTTTATCATTTATATATTTAAGTAATCAAATTACAAAATGATAAAATGCAATTTCCATTGCAACATAGTTAATTTGTACAAAAACCACAATGTCTTTTACAAATAGTGATGCTATGGGTCATAATTGTCCAACAATCTGAGCATCAGATGCAAGTTCGTCAGAATGATCTACCACCTAGACTCAGTGGGAGGGTTGTACGACAACCTGATCGCTACCTTGGGGTTGGAGAGGCACAAGTTCTCACATCCAGTTGTAGGAAACATTTTCCTCGCGCAGCGGTAGCGGCTTAGGTACCCGGGATTGACCTTGAAAATTTTTCTGCCCTTCTTCTTTGTATCCAGAATTTTTCCGCCCAAAATCCCAGATCCGAACAACTTTTGAATCATGCACGCACACTGCACACAGACTTGCGGCTGTTTGACTCCCATGCATTATCGTCAACCAGTCACGCACGTTGTCTGTTATCAACCTTTGATCTGCGCCTCACTTGTTCCTTTAATTCGTAAATATCATGCGTACACACATCATGGCCACATAATCAGATTAGCAAAGTAGCTGAATGTCATTCCACAAATCCATTCATCACACGCACATAAATGTGTCATTACAAATGGCCAGTGAGCAATTAAAAGGATGAAGATAATAATGCATTTTTGGGTTTTGATCACGTGCATTTCATTCATGATTGATGACCATCTGCGCATGATCATCTTGCATCAATCTTGCTTTGCCGTGAACCATGTGTAGATTATCGGATCCACCATTCGACCTTCCGAGCTATGTCTCGTTACCAACGGAAAATAGTGTGGGCTACACTCACTAAATGAATCCCTAAACCTTTTAGAGATTACTAGTCACACTCATATTTTTCTTATTTTTCTTTTCTCAACAATTGAGAGAGAATGAGGAAGAAGATGGAGGCTAGGGTTTGCAAGAATGAGAGTTCTCTTACAAAAGAAAATCAAATTTTCTTTTTATACTTAGGTCAATTATTTCCAAAACAAAACCACTCTCCTCCCCATCCCATGCAAGAATCGGCCAAGGCTAGGATTTGTTAATTTTGTAACATCAAATTTTCAATTACCATTATTGAAAAGATGTTATAAAATTGAATAAGCAATTAACCATTTTGAAAGTCATAACTTCCAATATTAATGCTAAGGATTATTTTGTTTCCAAAATAACCAAATTCATTCCCTTTATTCTTGTTCAATTTTCGGCAATGGCATATATTTTCTTTATTAATTTTGTAACATGTAATATTACTTTCATAAAGTCAAAGATGTTACAAAATCAAAAGGATTAATGCCATTATAGATTTGTAACTTCCAAAATTAAATCAAGTGTTTCCAAAACCCTTTAATTTGGAAATTACAACTTTAGCCTCATTAAATTATATCATATATATAATTTAATATTTTGTATTTAATAATTATCATATAATTATTAATACCATACATTAACTTTTAATATATAATTTCAAGTGTGACAAATAATATTATTAATCATATTAATAATATTTATACATATGTGAGTATATAATTGGACTATCCAATTATACTAAATCCGCTATAGTAAATTGAGCTAGCACATGGACCAAATGGACATACGGTTCCGAGTTCCAATAATCTCGAAATATTAATTAAGCTCTTAATTAAATATTCCAATTTATTAGCTCCAGGTTATTCCACTAAAAACCCGAAGCTGCACTCTCGTTGCCGCAGATGATATATTAAGCCGAACCAAGTCGTTGTCCATCGATATAGTCATTACATACGAATTGACCCTTCACGAGTATCTCGTAATTAGAGTCGGGTCATAATGTCTGTTATACCCCTCTAATTATTTTTACCTTAAGTACCATTGATTCTCTAATAAACGATTTATTCATAACTATTATGAATTTTAATCTTTCTATTCGTAATAGAAAGACTTGAGCGCTCAAATCGTTCAAGCACCGAATCAACCCTTAAGAAAGATACTCCTCTACTTCTCGCAAGAAGGAGTGAACTTCATGTCTATGTAAAACGTTCCCAGCTACACAACAGACCATGCCCCCAAAGTACGTAGCTATTGGTCGGGACTACTACACCAACCTCACCTTTGTAAATCGAAGGACATGGCCTCTCATGCAGGAGTTCGTAGTACACTCAGGATTAAGATCAATCCATATATGACCATCTAGTAAATCAAAATGACTTTCTTAGTTTAATGGATATTATAAGAATGTCATTTCCATCTGGATCCAGTCCTATATGATCGCATCATACAAGGTGCCTATATTCTCATGTCTCTATATGGACGATCCGGATCAAGATCGTCATACAAATATAGAATGGATCGCAGCTATAGATAAACCACAAACAAAGTACCCGCTTTGTTTGCTCTCTATGGACTATTTAAGATTACTAACTTCAGACTTAAATCCTCTTGTGTATGACACTCATACACTAAGTCCGAAGGCACATAAGTAATCTAGGATATTTAAGATGATATATAATATGCGAAAATTAAATAAACAATTTTGATAAATGAATAATGTATCGTATTATTTCAAAACACATAAAACCGTTTACATCACATGTAGCTCTAAGGCATACATTCCAACACCAGCGAAGGTATAGATGATCTATTGACCAATCGTAGTGCAATGGATGATTCTGACAAAGAGGAATGGCTCAAAACCATGAACCTGGAGATGGAGTCCATGTACTCCAACTCAGTCTATGAACTTGTAGACCAACCTGATAGGGTGAAACCTATAAGTTGCAAGTGGATATACAAGAGGAAGAGGGGAGCGGAGGGGAAGGTACAGACCTTCAAGGCTAGGCTAGTGGCCAATGGTTATACCTAGAAAAAGGGAGTTGACTATTAGGAAACTTTCTCGCCAGTAGCCATGCTCAAATCCATCCGCACTTTTCTATCCATTGCCGCATATTATGACTATGAAATTTGGCAAATGGACGTCAAGACTGCATTCTTGAATGGCAATCTTAATGAGAGTAACTATATGGTACAACCAGAGGGGTTCAAAGCCCATGGTCAAGAGCAAAAAGTTTGCAAGCTGCAAATGTCCATTTATGGACTTAAATATACATCTCGATCTTGGAATATAAGATTTGATACCACGATCAAGTCTTATGATTTTGAGCAGAATATCGATGAGCCTTGTGTATACAAGCGCGTCATTGACGGGAAGGTGGTTTTTCTTGTTTTATACGTCGATGATATTTTACTCATTGGGAATGATGTAAGGATATTATCGGACGTGAAAAACTAACTAGCTAACCAATTCCAAATGAAAGATTTGGGAGAGGCCAGTTATGTTCTTGGGATTCAAATACTTTGGGATCGCAAGAAACGACTGTTAGCTATGTCTCAGACATCTTATATCGACAAGATCCTTGTGCGATTTGGGATGCAAAATTACAAGAAAGGCAATCTGCCTTATCGGCATGGAATTCATTTGTCGAAGGAACAGTTGCCTAAAACACCTCAAGATGTTGAGGAAATGAGACATATCTCATATGCCTCAGCAGTTGGTAGAACCCAGGATTGGATCACTGGGTGGCTGTGAAACACATTCTCAAGTATCTTAAGAGAACGAGAGATTATTTGCTTGTATCCGGTGAGGATATGATCCTAAGGGGGTATACAGACTCTGATTTTCAGACAGATGTCGATTCTAGGAAATCAACATCTAGATAAGTGTTTACCCTAGGTGGTAGGGCTATAGTATGGCAGAGTATAAAGCAATCTTGCATTGCTGACTCCACCATGTAGGCTGAATATGTAGCAGCTTGTGAAGCAGTAAAGGAAGCAGTCTGGCTCCGTAAATTCTTGGGAGATCTGGAAGTTGTTCCATATATGGATAGACCACTCACATTTTATTGCGATAACAGTGGTGCAGTGGCAAAATCCAAAGAACCAAGAAGCCACAAGAGGGGAACTCCTATAGAGAGGAAATAACATCTTATCAGAGAGATAGTGTAGAGAGGAGATGTTAACGTCACAAAGATTGCATCCGAAGAGAACCTGGCTAATTCGTTTACAAAGACATTGTCGGCTAAAGTATTGTAAGTCCACCTAGATGGTCTAGGATTACGTGACATGTCTCATTTGCTCTAGTGCAAGTGGGAGATTGTTGGGATATATGCCCTAGAGCTATATGTAATGTAAACGGCTTTATGTGTTTTAAAATAAAATGTTGCATTATTCATTTATCAAAATGTTTATTTAATTTTCGAATATTATAAATTATCTTGATTACCCTAGATTACTTATGTGCCTTCAAACTTAGTGTATGAGTGTCATACATAAAATGATTTAAGTCTGAAGTTAGCAATCTTAAACAGTCCATAAAGGCCAAACAAAACGGGTACTTTATTTTAGGTTTATCTATAGTTGCGGTCCATTCTTTCTTTGTATGGTGACCTTAATCCAGGATCGTTCATGTAGAGATATGAGAATGGAGGCACCTTGTATGATGTGATCATATAGGACTTGACCCATATGAAAATGACATTCTTATAATATCCGTTAAACCAAGAAAGTCATTTCAATCTACTAGATGGTCATATATGGATTGATCTTAATCCTGAGTGTACTACGAACTCCTGCATGGCAGGCTATGTCCTTTGATTTACAAAGGTGAGGTTGGTGTAGTAGTCCAGACCAATAGCTGCGTACTTTAGGGGCATGGTCTGTTGTGTAGCTGGGAATATTTTACATAGATATGGAGTTCATTCCTTCTTGCGAGAAGTATAGGTGTATCTTTCTTAAGGTTTGATTCGGTACTTGAACGGTTAGAGCGCTCAAGTTTTTCTATTACGAATAGAAAGATTAAAATTCATAATGGTTATGAATAAATCGTTCAATAGAGAATCAATGGTACTTAAGGTAAAAATAATTAGAGGGGTATAACGGACATTATGACCCGACTCTAATTATGAGATACTCGTGAAGGGTTAATCTATATGTAGTGACTATATCGATGGACACCGACTTGGTTCTGCTTAATATATCATCTGCGGCAACGAGAGTGCAGCTTAGGGTTTTTAGTGGAATAACCCGGAGTTAATATGATCATATATGTGTTTAAAAGACAAGAGGTGCTACTATCTAATAAGTACTATTATGGAAAAAGAAACTGTTCGTATTTATGAATCGGACATAAATACGATCCGGATGGCACTCCGAGCACCAACTATAACAATTTCTCCCACTTGTGCCAATCCACGGTATCATATACACATCTCAATGTATATCACATACTCATGGCCCTCAAGAGCTCACCTAGCATTCAATAGGTAGGCAACAACAAGTAAGCTCGCTTTAACAAATTGAGTCTGTCCAACAAACTCAATCGTTTTCCTTAGCCAGCATCATTCATATTTTGTAGAATCCAAATTCCACATCAATATGACTCAGACGCTATATCAGTATTATGCTATAGTTGTTAGTGTCCTAGACATGCAAAGGATCTCTAAGGAATGATTTGTGTGTGAATAATCTAAAGTAAGTTGCGGAAATTACTTACAAAGATTGGTAGAAGTTCAAAACTTTTCATGGATGATGGAAGCTCCAAGCCCTCTTTGTTGTTCCAAACTCATGGGTGAGTCTCCCTATCACCTTCCTTTGACTCCTTAAAGTGCTAGCTTTGTATAATTTTACAACAAAATTCCATGGGAGAGAAGAGAAGCTCACGTTTTTGACAAGGAAGAAGAGAGAATAGGTTGCTGTGAATAGTAACCTTGTCATGCTTCCAAAGTTGACTTGTTAATTTATATTAAGTTTGTGTGTTGAATTTGTTTGAGTGTTTTAAAAACAATCCAAGCTTTACACTCAAGAAATCAAATCCATGAAATAAGTCTAACCACTTCCATCACATGTCTAACATGTTGATGTAAGTGAAGTGGGTCCCACCATTTTTAAATTTGAAATTTAAGTCGGCTAACTCAACACGCAACTTCGCTCGGTCCCGGGTTCGTATAATTCCGAATAAATGAATTTTCCGTTGCGATGTAATTAAATCCAATTTAATTAAATAATAATGCCTAGCAAAATTATTACGAAAGTCGCTTACGAATTAATTCTAAATTAATTCGTTTGCCCGAATTAAAATCCAATTTTAATTCCGCTTTGAAATCTAATTTCAATTAATATATCTAATATATTAGTTTAACCCAATTAAATAAATTAAATAGTAAAATCCAATTTAACTATTAAATTTACTTTGCCGATTAATTCCAAATTAATGCTTTCTCTCTTCTAGTCGAATTAATCCCAGATTAATTCTTGCCGTAATTAATCCTAGATTAATTTTCTCTCTCTCATAATTAATCCTAGATTAATTCTGTTCGAGTCAAATGTCATCGGTGAATCCTTGGTAGGCGACACAAGAGATCTCTGGATATGTTGGCAGTAAATACGGTCATTGGACTATCTGAATACGTGCGTACCCGGTACTACGTTCTCACCGATTTACAAGACATGGTTGGCTTCTAGAAAAGCACCGTGTATTCTTTTAAGGAATACATAATCTATATCAGGTGTAGTATATTTAGTATTATGTATTACGATCCAGATGTCACATGCTAGTCCTGGGGCTGGAATGGTGTCTGCCCCATACGAAGCATATATCGGATCACTAGCAACTAGTCTCTTTATGATCGGAAAGTCATGACCTAGTCATACTTTCCCGATGCCTATATCACTATAGAGTACCAATTTTGTATCCTTGTGTGATCATCATCTCAATATGACTGAGGTGATACTTCCATATTGACATCACACCCAATACACTACAATTCTCAGTATACCCAGAAGAGGCGTACGCAGAACCTGTTAAAGCCCCGGACGACCAAAACCAAAGTATACTAATTGTCGCAAGTATTAGCGATGCAAGTCTCAGGTTAAGACCACATACACCTACCCTGATTCGGATTCCCATAGACACATAGTCATACTACCTATGGGATTCCGAGGGGTATATCCAGAGTGAAGCTGTTCCCGTACCATCGGTAAACAGAACCTCATATCACACTTGCATGACTATCCAATACCCAAATATATGAGAACTATGCCGTTAAGCTTCCATAACGGGCACAAGTGTAATACTATGCTATTCTGCTTTATCGATGTCCAGTCTCGATAATACTATGCCTAGGGATACTTAATGATTAAAACTTCATGGATTAATACTGTCTCATATCTTATTAATTTGTTACTAATCATATGGACTTTTATCATTTATATATCCATGAAATCTAATTAAAAATGATAAAAGAGCAATTTCCTTTGTCACATAGTTAATTTTGTACAAGAACACAATGTTCTTTACAAAATAGTGATGCTATGGGTCATAATTATCCAACAATCTCCCACTTGGCCTATAGCAATCACTCAAGTGTCCAACATCTGAACTATGTATAGGTCGCTCAAACTTCTGCTGAGAAATAGCTTTCGTCAGCGGATTTACAAGGTTATCATCTGATGCGATTTATTCGATCATCACATCGCCACGATGTATGATCTAACGAATCAGATGAAACAGTTGAAGTACATACTTGGATCGTTGATGAGACCGCGGTTCATTAGCCTGTGCTATAGCCCAGCTCAGCTACTAACAGAACTACTCCTGATCCAATTAGGAATTTATAGATCCAAAATGCTTCTTTTGTTGCCTCAGCTGCAGTAATATTCCTCTTTTATTGTTTAATTGGCAACAGTATCTTGCTTGGTAGATTTCCAGCTTACTGTTCCGTTGTTCAAACAAAATATGTACCCTTATTGCGACTTACAGTCGTCTTTATCGGTTTGGAAACTTACAGCGGTGAACCCAGTCACCTCAAGTTCTCCTTTCCCCATATTCTCATAAAGTATCCTTAGTTCGTCCAAGATATTAAAGGATGTTCTTAACTTCAATCCAGTGACCATCACCTGGATTGGCCTGATTGCGTCTACATATGCTTAAAGTATATTAAAAATCAGATCGCGTATATTTTCATAACATATGAGCTCTGGGAGAGTGTCAGTAGCTTTCTAGATCTATCCCAGTAGATCTTTATTCCTAGAATAAAGCCTGCTTCTCCCAGGTTTTTCATGGAGAATTTTATGAAAGCCAAGCTTTCACCGATTATAGCATGGGAATTTCATTGCCGAGAAGCAATACATTATCAATATTTAGGACAATGATTGTCAGTGCGCTCCCACTAACCCTCTTATATACACAAGAATCATCTTCGTTTTGAATTAAATCATATACCATTATGATTACATCAAAACGATGGTTCCAAGAATTCAATGATTGCTTCAATCCATAAATGGATCGATTTAACTTGCAAGCCTTGTTTGCATGTTTTGGCACGACAAAACCGTCAGAATGTTGCATACAAACATCCTCCAAAAGGTTTTCAATTAAGGAAAGCGGTTTTGACGTCTAGTTGTCATATTTCATAATCGAAATATGCAGCATTAGCAAGCATTATCCGAATGGATTTAATCGTGGCAACAAGTGAAAAAGTTTCATCGTAATCGACACTATATCATTTACGATACCCTTTCTGTACAAGTCTAGCTTTGTACGTTCGTATGTTTCCATCCATGTCTATCTTCCTTGAAGACCCATTTAGTACCAATAGGCACAATGCCTTCTAGTACATCAACCAGTGTCCAAACTTGGTTGGTATACATGGAATCCATTTCGGACTTCATGGCACTTTGCCATAAAAGGAGTCGATATCTTGTATCACTTCCTCATACGTAGTCGGTCAATATTCCTCAATAAGATTAATATCTATATGAGGTGATATCAGAAACCCATACCTCCCAGGTTATTTTCTGACTCTCTCCGACATACGCGGTTCTTGTGTATTCGAATATTGTGGTACAGTTTCATCCCTGATGAATTATTCATATTTCGTAAGGGATAGGTGCCTGGAATAGTATCACCCCGATTTTCATCGAATTCTACTTTCCTCCCACTTACCACTGCATTTAGGAATTCCTTTTCGAGGAAAACCGCATGGAGAGCAACAAATACATTGTTCTCTTGTGATTTGTATAAGTACTATACTTTGGTTTCCCTATGATAACCTACAAATAGGCACTTATCCGATTTGGGTTCTAGTTTGGTATCATCCAAACGTTTAGAGTATGCCCAGCACTACCAAATCTTCAGGAATGAGAAACCTGATTTCTTTCCTGTTCATATCTAATATGAAGTCTGTCTAACAGATTTTTATGGAACCTTATTCAAAATAAGTATTGCACTGTTTAATGCGTATCCTCAGAAGGAAATTGGTAGCTCAGAGAGACTCATCATTAACCTTACCATGTCCAACTAAGTTTGATTTCTCCGTTCGGTCACACCGTCCAACTGATGTGTTCCGGGAGGAGTCCACTGTGATTGAATACCATACTCTTTCAAGTAATCTTGAAACTTATTGCTTAAGTATTCTTCTCCATGGTCCTACCGCAATGTATTAATACTTTGCCAGTCTGTTTTTATACTTCGTGTCGAAACTCTTTGAATTAATCAAAGGATTCCGACTTGTGTTTCATAAGATACACATAACCATAACGCGATGCCACATCCGTAAAGGTTACGAAGTATTCATATCCACCTCTAGCCTAATTAGACATGGGGCAACTTACATCACTATGAACGAGGGCTAACAAATAGGTGGCTCGTGTACCTTTACCATTAAAAGGTGTTTTAGGCACTTTGCCTAATAAATAAGATTCGTAGACATCATTTGAATTGGGATCAAATCTGTCCTAGTATTCACTCTTCGAAAGTGTGGATATATGAGTCTTGTTAATGTGTCCTAGACAAGAATGCCACAAATAAGTCTCATATGATTTACTCAATTTGAGCCCTTTTTGTTTGTCATGTTATATGTTTGAGATTCATTTATATTCGAAATATAAATAATGTTATTCACATCTAATGTGTATATCTCAATATCATCTTTATAAACAAAACACCCAGTGTTCTGGAATATAAAGGTTTACCCGCAACAGGTTAAACTAGATATAGAGATAATATTTCTAGTCAAACTAGGTACATTATAACAGTTTCCTAATTTAAGTACATGCCCAAAGTGCAGTGTTGGACAATTATGACCCATAGCATCACTATTTGTACAGAACATGGTGTTGTTGTACAAATAAACTATGTGACAAAGGAAATTTCTCTTTTATCATTTGTAATTAGATTACTGGGATATATAAATGATAAAAGTCCATATGATTAGTTCCGGATTAATAAGATATGAGACAGTATCAATCCATGAAGGTTTAATCATTAAAACATCCATAGTCGTAGTATTATCGAGATTGGACATCGATAATACGGAATAGACTAGTATCGCACTTGTGCGCGTTGTGGGAGCATAACGGCATAGTTCTCATATATTTAAGTATTGGATACTTATGCAAGTGTGATTGGAGGTTGTGTTTACTGATGGTATGGAAACAGCTTCGCTCTGGATAGACCCCTCGGAATTCCATTGGTAGTATGACTATGTGTCTATGGAAGTCCGAATCAGGGTAGGTGTATTTGGTGTTAACCTGAGACTTACATCGATAATACCTGCGACAATCAATATACTTTGGTTTTGGTTGTCCAGGGCTTTAACAGGTTTTGTGTACGCCTCTTCTGGGTATATTGAGAATCGTTGTATATTGGGTGTGATGTCGAGAAGGAAGTATCACTTCAGTCATATGGAGATGATGGTCACGTAGGATACGAAACTAGTGCTCTTATATGCTGCAGCTATCGGGATAATATGACTAGGTCATGTTTATCCGATTATAGAGACTAGTTACCAGAGATCTGATATGTGCTTCG
Source organism: Zanthoxylum bungeanum (assembly GCA_019454045.1). Lineage (NCBI taxonomy): Eukaryota > Viridiplantae > Streptophyta > Magnoliopsida > Sapindales > Rutaceae > Zanthoxylum > Zanthoxylum bungeanum. The sequence goes on along the minus strand of SKCR01023419.1, from coordinate 137,846 downwards.
TACGTGGCAGACACAATTCTAGCCCCAGGCCTTGCATGTGACATCCGATGCTGGATCAAAATACGTAATACGACGTATACTATGTCTGATACAAATTATATATTCCTTTAAGAATATTTCTGAAGAATTGGGTAGGCACAGTGCTTTGCTAGAAGCCAACCATGTCTTGTAAATCGGTAAAAACATAGTACTAGGTACGTACGTGTTCGGATAGTCCGACGACCGGATTTACTGCCAACATATCCAGGGATCTCATGGGTCGCTTCCCGAAGATTCACCGATGACGTATGACTCGCATATAATTAATCTAGGATTAATTATAAGAGAGAGAAAATTAATCTATGATTCATTACGGAGAATTTTATCTGGGATAAAATTCAATTTATAAAAGAGAGAGAACGATTAATTTGGAATTAATCGATAAATTAATATATTTGATATATTAAACGAAATTGGATTTCGACGCGGAATTAAAATTAGATTTTAATTCGGGCGAACGAGTTAATTTAGAATTAATTCACTATCGACGTGAATAGTAATTTTGCTAGGCATAATTATTTATTAAATTTGATTTAATTACGTCGCAACGGAAAATTCATTAATTCGGAATTAGCAAATTTGAGCCCGGGAGTGTTTGCAGGACCACTCGCATTTAGAATCAAGTGGGGTCCATAAGTCACATCACGCGTCACATCATTAGTCATTCTTGTGATGTAAGTCACATCAACTTTGAGTGATGTGATGGATGTCACTTTTGAGTGATGTGAGTAGATAGAAGGCTTAAATGCCTTGTACAATTTTTGGAAAATGTAATATGTATTTGATTTTTGAAATCAAACACAACACACACAACTCATCTTATCTCTCTCCCTCTCCCTCTCCCTCACGGTAAAAGAGCAGATTTTTCTTCTAAAAAATTCTAAGGCTTGGCCGAATTTAAAGAAGGAAAAGGGGAAGATTTGTGGCAAAATTTTCCAAGATGCTAGCACATCAAAGGGGTCTTACAAAGGTGATAGGGAAACCCATTCATGAGCATGGAATCACACTTAAAGCTTGGAGCTTGAAGGAGCACAAATGGAGGGGTTGACCGAAACACATGGAGCACAAAGAATGACCTTGGCCGAGAGCTTCAAGGAGGATTTTTTGTTGTTCTTCGCATCGCAAAAGCCGATCAAAGTGAGTATTCCGCAACTTTACTTTGATGTATTCGCACTTTTCATAGCTTAATTTGATGTTGGTTTGACCTAGAAAACCCAACAGGCAGTTCCAAAACTTAGGTTCTCATAGCCAAAACAGCGACTCTCATCCCATTTCTGACTCGCAGGTCAATATGATCTGAAGCCAGTCTCCTGCTAATCAGCAGATCCCGCACATCAGTACATATGTATGTACCACACCCAGTATCAAAATCCAATTTTAAAACTAGCAGTGGATATTTTTATAACAAACATACTTGAAGTCGAGCTTTGCCCGCCTTCACTTCCTTCATGTCTGTCTTATCCATATGGCAATCACGCTTCCAGTGACCCCGTTTGCCACAGTTTAGGCAGACATTTCGGATATGTCATTTGTCTTCCCAGAAGACTGTGACGATTTTGCCTTTGCCCCTTTTCTTCACATCCCCAGAAGTCTTCGTCCAAGCCTTGGCCTTCTGGGATGTCAAAGTAAGATGGCCTTGCGCTTCTTGCCCTTTTGGAAGCTCTAGCTGCCTCCTTGAGCATAGCCATTAACTCTCCAAGAGTTTTCTATTGGTTCATGATGAACCCGCCCCAGCATTCGGGCAGAGACTGTAAGATCAAATCTATGGAAGTCTCGACCTCGTAGGTAATGCCCAGCTAACCTAGCTGTTCGATGTCAGCAATCATCTACGACACCTAGTGCTTGACAGATGTACCCTCTGACATACGCGAGTGAAAGAGCTTATTTTGCAATTCTTACTTCTAAGATCTAAGGTTAGATCTATGAAGATCCTTTAATTTCAACATCATGGTATAATGATCTAATCCTTAGTTCTGACGATGAAATTATGGAGTCATTGCGGCAAGCATAATGGATTGAGCGCTAAAGTTATCATCACGATGAGTCTTCCAAAACTCATGCTCTACTGTTTGCTCAACTCCGGGCTCAGGCCCGAGAGGTTTCTCTATAACATAGAGTAACTTCTCAGCTCCCAGGACTATCCTGAGATTCATTTCCCAATCTGGAAAATTTACATTGTTAAAGACATTTTCACCCAGGATTATGTCCCTTAACGCTAATCTTTCCAGCCATCTCGATTGCAATAGTCCAACTATCCAATCAACGATTTCGGGTACACTCAAAATGTAATGGTCACTACAGTTCAACTATATAACCAACTACAAGTGGAGTAGTATTTTAAGAACAATCCAACTGTTCGTAGAAAACAATAATAGATATTACTCCAACTAATATGTATTTATAACAACTATAAATAAAATAAAAGAGCGCGTGTTGGAAAGTATCTCAACGAAATTACAAATTTAATACTAGCCTCCCACTATTTTTCGGCGAGCCTCTAACCCTCTGTGGAGTACTCGGGAAACCTAGTTTCCTAGTGGGCTAGAATCCCGTTAAATAACACACAACCTTGACTTTGGCCAACAAGCTGTATGAAACTTAACTAGGTAGATCTCTAAGATCAATTGGATCCCATCCAATTCCTAGATCCGGTAGGTGGATCTCCAAGTCCGAAACATATATCCAATATATGTAAATATATCAAATATATTTCCCAACCTTTTTCCTCTGAATCAATTAAGTCTTGGCTTTGGCTCAACAAACTTAATGATTCCAGTTAAGCGGGACCCATTGACAGTGGGAAAGCTTCGTAATCCACGTCGATGAACTAGAGGTGACCTTGACTTTGGCCAACAAGTCACAACCGCCTAAGACATGCGATATAAAACAAAGCTTTTGTGGTTAAAACACATTCGTTATGGACATTGATCTTGACTTTGGCCAACAAACCAATGCCAATCTTGGATTTTGAGAGAGAACCACTCAAATGAAGGAAAACGTTTAATATTTGAATGAGGGTTTTTCGCGTAAATTGGCAACCAATTTATTATCTTTGATTATGTCTCATCATACACCCTTAAGCATGCATTCTAAAAGCATAATAAGGCGCAGAATAAATTAATAATGATATGCAGATGGATATATAACAAACTTTGTTCCTAGAACAAATCTCTCCATTTCCTCTCTCCCGCTAGCACTATTCTTACTTCTACTCAATTACATAACACTAAAAAAAACCTCATTTATATTGAGGGGAATTGGTGAGAAGAGAAATACAAAGAGAATAGAGATAATATGCTGGACACGCAGGTCCAATTTAAATAAATTATAAATTTATTACAACAATTTCCAAAATTGCCCTCACCCTTCTAATATCCATCTTATATACATTATTCATATAAATACATCCAAGTATTCACACAAAGCATGTTATTCAATCAATCTAATACAATTAATTAATCTTTGAATTAATGACCATCCAATGTTCAAACAACGATTTGATTTACGCGAGTCCAACTCGTTTAAGAATAAATACTCAAAGTACGTATTCTTGAATTATATCGAACTACAATTTTAAATCCAATTTAAATTGTATTCAATACTAATTCATATTTAATTCCAAATTAAATAATTACACTTTTAATAGTGCCTTTTAAGACTTGGATTCCAAATCCAATCAAATGGCCTCAAAGGTCCATTAAGCATCCAATGCCCATTCAACTAAGTCCAATGGGCTTTTAATTAATTCTTTAGGCTTGGGCTTTTGGCCAAAATGGATCTAACCCATAATGCCTAGGCCCAATAGGAATCACCCTATGCCATAGAATCAATTTTGGCCCATTAGGCCCAATTAAATTATTAAAGGCCCAATGTCATACTTTGGACTTTATGGAAATGGGTAAGGCCCAAATATGATCCAAGACCAAATTTGGGCCCAACCAAGCCCATTAGCTCAAATACAAAATTAGATTAATATATCATTCCAAATTACATATTAATCCATTTCAAGTGTAATAACACAATTAAAATTAATCTAGTATTTCCAAAACACTAATTAATCTAATAATCTAATAATCATGCTTAACATCTAATTCATGTCCAACACAAATTAATCAAAAAATCAATCTTTCCAACATGCTTCATATCTCACGGCAATAGCAATAAAAATCATTCAATTTGATTTCAATTCAATTAAATCAACATTCAATATTTAATCATGCTATTTAACACATCTAATTGTCAAATTTCCAAAATTCCACCATGAGTTCATCTAGGGTTACATTCGGCCAACATAAGGATTTTAGAGAAACTTTGATCCAATCATTTTTTTCACAATCCTATGGTGCACAACTCTAAGTTATCATCATCTAACATCAACCAAACATCCAATTTTGCATTTTCATGCTCCAAGCAAAAATACCCAAATTAAAGTTTAAGAACCCTAGAATCAAATCATGCTTAGAAACCGCTCTGATATCATTGTTAGTGTCCTATACTTGCCAAGGATCTCTAAGGAATGTTTTGTGTGTGAATAATCTAAAGTAAGTTGCGGAAATTACTTACAAAGATTGGTAGAAGTTCAAAACTTTTCATGGATGATGGAAGCTTCAAGCCCTCTTTGTTGTTCCAAACTCATGGGTGAGTCTCCCTATCACCTTCATTTGACTCCTTTAAGTCCTAGCTTTGTAGAATTTTGCAACAAAAATCCATGGGAGAGAAGAGAACTTCACGTTTTTGACAAGGAATAAGAGAGAATGGGTTGCTGTGAATAGTAACCTTGTCATGCTTCCAAAGTTGACTTGTTAATTTATATTAAGTTTGTGTGTTGAATTGGTTTGAGTGTTTTAAAAGCAATCCAAGCTTTACACTCAACAAATCAAATCCATGAAATAAGTCTAACCACTTCCATCACATGTCTAACATGTTGATGTAAGTGAAGTGGGTCCCACCACTTTTAAATTCGAAATTTAAGTCGGCTAACTCAACACGCAACTTCCCTCGGGCCCAGGTTCATTTAATTCCGAATAAACGAATTTTCCGTTGCGACGTAATTAAATGCAATTTAATTAAATAATAATCCCTAGAAAATTATTACGAAAGTCGCTTACGAATTAATTCTAAATTAATTCGTTTGCCCGAATTAAAAATCAATTTTAATTCCGCTTTGAAATCTAATTTCAATTAATATATCTAATATATTATTTTAACCCAATTAAATAAATTAAATAGTAAATCCAATTTAAATATTAAATTTACTTTGCCGATTAATTCCAAATTAATCGCTTTCTCTCTTCTAGTTGAATTAATCTCAGATTAATTCTTGCCGTAATTTATCCTAGATTAATTCTCTCTCTCATAATTAATCCTAGATTAATTCTGTTCGAGTCAAATGTCATCGGTGAATCTTTGGGAGGCGACCCAAGAGATCCATGGATATATTGAAATACGGTCATCGGACTATCTGAATACGTACGTACCCAGTACCACGTTCTCACCGATTTACAAGACATGGTTGGCTTCTAGCAAAGCACAATGCCTATCTAATTCTCCAGAAATATTCTTTTAAGGAATACATAATCTATATCAGGCGTAATATACTTAGTATTGCGTATTACGATCCAGTATCGGATGTCACATGCTAGGCATGGGGCTGGAATGGTGTCTGCCCCGTACGTAGCATATATCGGATCACTAGCAACTAGTCTCTTTATAATCAGAAAGTCATGACCTAGTCATACTTTCCCGATGGCTATAGCATTATAGAGTACCGGTTCTTTATCCCTGCGTGATCATCATCTCCATATGACTGAAGTGATACTTCCATCTTGACATCACACCCAATACACTACGATTCTCAGTATGCCCAGAAGAGGCGTACACAAAACCTGTTAAAGCCCCGGACGACCAAAAGCCAAAGTATACTGATTGTCGCAAGTATTAGCGATGCAAGTCTCAGGTTAAGACCACATACACCTACCCTGATTCGGATTCCCATAGACACATAGTCATACTACCAATGTGATTTCGAGGGGTCTATCCAGAGCGATGCTGTTCCCATACCATCGGCAAACAGAACCTCCTATCACACTTGCATGAGTATCCAATACCCAAATATATGAGAACTATGCCGTTAAGCTTCCATAACGCGCACAAGTGTAATACTAGCCTATTCCGCATTATCGATGTCCAGTCTCGATAATACTATGACTAGGGGGATTTTTAATGATTAAACCTTCGTGGATTAATAGTGTCTCATATCTTATTAATCCGGTACTAATCATATGGAGTTTTATCATTTATATATCCAGGTAATCTAATTACAAATGATAAAAGAGCAATTTCCTTTGTCACATAGTTAATTTTGTACAAGAACACCATGTTCTTTACAAAATAGTGATGCTATGGGTCATAATTATCCAACAATAGCTACTAAGTTGTCTATGTATTTAGAGATCAAATCCAAATACTATGAGACAACTGCAAGCACTACACTAATATGAAAACTTCTAATCTATAGGGTCACTATGTAGGAAACGCTTTCCTCGCGCAGCGGAAGCGGCTTAGGCACCCGGGATCGACTTTGAAAATTCTTTATGCTCTCCTCCTCTTAATCCAGAATTTTTCTGCCAAAAAAATTCTAGATCCGAATAGATTTATATTTTTATTCACTGCCGAATGCTCAAGCCTGAAACCAGAACCAGTCACGCGCACATCCATGGAGCCAGAACTAGTCGCGCACGTAGCTGTGAAGTGTTGTGATTGTTCGTCTTCCAACATCATAAGAAGCCATTCATATGTTATGGCTCATATTCCCATGCGTCAGGTTATTTCAAACAAAACAGATCACATACGCATCATTAGATTAATTCAAATAAAATAAAACAATTGCCACGCATACAGCCACTTTGCCCACATATGCGCATATAATGTGACTTTGACTTCTCGGCTTCCATTTCCAATTAATTGGACAATGGCGTGCATGAGGCAAAATAAACACCAAATAATATTTGATGTTGTGCGCCACTATGCATGCTTGATAATATCAATTGAATGAAAAGAATAAGGACAAAACAAGTACCCTTTGATTTTGCTTTTAATCATCAACTCCATGAGCTTTGATCATCATATGCGCGTAGGTTTCATTAGATCATGATGATCAATTTCCATGAGATTTGTTTCAACGATCCGGTCACCAATCGATCTTTCGTGCTATATCTCACAACCAACGGAAACAAGTGTGGGCTTTACTCACACAAAATGAATCCCTAAATTCTTTAGAGATTATTGTCACACAATAATATTTTTCTTATGTTTTCTTCTTGTTCTTCAATGATGTATCTCAACTTTTGAGAGAATGGTGAAGATGAAGGAGGCTAGGGTTTCTTAAATGAGGGATCTCTCCAAAAGAAAAACAAGTTTTCTTTTTATACTTAGGTTTATTAATTTCCAAAATTAACAAATCCTTTCCCCTCCCAATTAGTCAACAGTTCAGCTAAGGGGTTAAATTTCTTTTAATTTTGTAACATCCACTTTTATTACTATAATAAAGGATATGTTACAAAAATAAAAAGATGTAATTGCCTTTCATAAAGAGCAATTACTTAAACCATTCAAAAACCTTCCAAAAATTAATTTTTGGAAAAACAAAAATCAAATATCATATTTATTAAATTAAATAATATAATTTAATAACATGTAATTAATAATTATTAAAACTATATTCTAACCTTTTAATATATAGTATCAAGTGTGACATATAACATTATTAATCATATTAATAATATTTATACATATGTGAGTATATAATTGGACTATCCAATTATACTAAATCCGCTATAGTATATTGAGCTAGCACGGGGACCAAATGGACATACAATTTCGAGCTCCAATAATCTCGAAATATTAATTAAGCTCTTAATTAAATATTTCGAATTATTAACTTCGGGTTATTCCACTAAAAACCTGAAGCTGCACTCTCGTTATCGCATATGATATATTAAGCCGAACCAAGTCGGTGTCCATCAATATAGTCATTACAAACGAATTGACCCTTCACGAGTATCTCGTAATTAGAGTCGTGTCATAATGTCAGTTATACCCCTCTAATTATTTTTACCTTAAGTACCATTGATTCTCTAGTGAACGATTTATTCATAACCATTATGAATTTTAATCTTTCTATTCGTAATAGAAAGACTTGAGCGCTCAAATCGTTCAAGCACCGAATCAACCCTTAAGAAAGATATTCATCTACTTCTCGCAAGAAGGAGTGAACTCTGTTAGTAACTAATTAGGTCCCAAGATCATGAAATCAAGCAATGAAACAAGTGAATACACATCAAATGAGGTGCGGAATATACGCACATTGACCGGATCTTGCGACGCGATGAAGAACACTTCATTTTCCTCCATGGTGAAGCTCGGCAGTGAGCTTAATGGGCAGTGGGCTGCTCGGTTTTGCTGGTTTTGGTCTCCACCATTTTCGGCCATGGATGACTCCATTGAAGCTCCAAGCTTCAAGCTTCAAAAGATGATTCCAAGCTCACAAATTCGCTGCCCTATCACCTTTTTATAACCCATTTGTGTGTGCTAGCACTTGGTGATTTTTGCCACAAAAACCACTCCATTTCTTCTCTATTATTCTCGGCAAAACTGCAGAAAACAGAAGCAAGAATTCGGCTCCAAGCCGTGAGAGAAGAGAAGGAAAGAGAGGAGGGAAAATGGTTTCCTAGAAACCGTAAATGTGTAGAGAGAGAGAGAAAAGAAAATGTAATTGGTTTATATATTTTCCAAAATTAAAAAACCATTTACCTTTTTAATTTCAAAAAGTCAAAAAAACAAAAAGCAAAAACAATTAATGCTTTTCAATCAACTCACATCAATCACTCAATCAATCAATCAAATTGTCACATCACTCAAAGTGACATTTGATTTGACGCTTGATGTGACTAACGATTTGACGCTCGATTTGACTTGCGTGCCGCATTCGAATTCGAAATGCGAATGCGCTAGCAAATAATCCCGGGCTCGGGTTCGCTAATTCCAAATTAACGAATTTTTCGTCGCGACGTAATTAAACGATTAGGCCTAGAGAAATCACTATTCACGTCGCTAACGAATTAATTCTAAATTAATTCGTTCCCCCGAATTAAAATCTAATTTTAATTCCGCGTAGAAATTCAATTTCGTATAATATATCAAATATATTATTTTATCGATTAATTCCAAATTAATCGTTCTCTCTCTTTAATTAATATTTTATCTCAGATAAAATATCTCTGTAACTAATCCCAGATTAATTTTCTCTCTCTTCTACTTAATCCCAGATTAATTAAAGTGCGAGTCATACATCATCGGTGAATCTTCGGGAAGCGACCCATGAGATCTCCCGATATGTTGGCAGTAAATACGGTCGTCGGACTATCCGAACACGTAAGTACCTCGTACTACGTTTGTACCGATTTACAAGACAAGGTTGGCTTCTAGCAAAGCGCCATGCCTACCCAATTCTCCAAAAATATCTTTATAGGAATATGTGATCTATTTCAAGCGTAGTATACCGTAGTATTATGTATGTCGATCCAGTATCGGATGTTCACGTGCTAGGCCTGGGGCTGGAATTGTGTCTGCCCCGTACGAAGCACATATCAGATGTTTGGCAACTAGTCTCTATAATCGGATATACATGACCTGGTCATAATATCCCGATAGCTCGAGCATTTAAGAGAACAAGTTATGTATCCTATGTGACCATCATCTCCATATGACTGGAGTGATACTTCCGTCTTAACATCACACCCAACACACTACGATTCTCAATATACCCAGCATTGGCATACACAGAACCGGTTAAAGCCCTGGACGACCTCAACCAAAGTATATTGATTGTCGCAAGTATTAGCAGTGCAAGTCTCAGGTTAAGACCAAATACACCGACCCTGATTGCAGACTCCTATAGACACATAGTCATACTACCAGTGGGATTCCGCAGGGGTCTATCCAGAGCGAAGCTGTTTCCCGTACCATCGGTAAAACACAACCTCCTATTACACTTGCATGAGTATCCTATATCCAAATATATGAGAACTATGCCGTTGTGCCCTCACAACGTGCACAAGTGTAATACTAGTCTTTTACGTATTTATCGATGTCCAATCTCGATAATACTCTGACTAGGGATATTTAATGATTTATCCTTCGTAGACTGATACTGTCTCATATCATTCTCCGTCCAGGAACAAATCATAGGGACCTCTCATCATTTATACATCTAGGTGATCTAATCACAAATGATAAGAGTGCAATCTCTTTTGTCACATAGTTAATTTTTACAACAAAACCATGATCTGTACAAATAGTGACGATATGGGTCATAATTGTCCAACAAACTCCATGTCTGTGTAAAATGTTCCCAACTACACAACAGACTATGCCCCCAAAGTACGTAGCTATTGGTCGGGACTGCTACACCAACCTCACCTTTATAAGTCAAAGGACATAGCCTGCCATGCAGGAGTTCATAGTACACTCAGGATTAAGATCAATCCATATATGACCATCTAGTAGATCGAAATGACTTTCTTAGTTTAACGGATATTATAAGAATGTCATTTCCATCTGGGTCCAGTCCTATATGATCGCATCATACAAGGTGCCTCCATTCTCATGTCTCTACATGGACGATCCGGATCAAGATCACTATACAAATATAGAATGGACCGCAGCTATAGATAAACCACAAACAAAGTACCCGCTTTGTTTGCTCTCTATGGACTATTTAAGATTACTAACTTCAGACTTAAATCCTCTTTTGTATGACACTCATACACTAAGTCTGAAGGCACATAAGTAATCTAGGGTATTTAAGATGATATATAATATGCGAAAATTAAACAAACAATTTTATAAATGAATAATGCATCGTATTATTTCAAAACACATAAAACCATTTACATCACATGTAGCTCTAGGGCATACATTCCAACACACTATGCAACTACATAAGTCAATACTTCATAAGTTACAACTGATTCTACTAGTTTAGTAGAATCAACGGTGACACTCCCACTGCATCTTTTCTGACTTTATATGACATATACCATCTAATGTCATAATTAGAATCAAAACTAATCTAACCTTATGGTTGCAGACTAAATTCTCCATGAATAAGAAACTCATTCTTAATATCTCTAAGATAACAAAGAACATGTTTCAAGATCCATCATATGGTCTGCAACATATCAAAATAACTCGTAACAATTACGATTAAATTGATATATTTAATCGCACATAATACAATATTCATTATGCCATCATCCTATTATGCATAAGATTGATTAGACATTCTAATCAATCTCTCTTTCGACAAAGGTATCATCCTTTACGAAAGATAAATACTATATATATAAAAGACACGTCAACTGTCAAACAGTTATACTAACTGTCATACCGATAGTCTTACTGTGTCCTTTATTAGATCATATCTAATACGCGACTAATGGGAATATCTCACAAGTCTCTTAGTTTTATATCATATATGAAACTTTCTATCAAATATAACAGAGACTACTCCCACTGCTTTCACGGAGAAAAAAAGACTTAAGTAAATGTTTTACTTTACAAACATCTCATTATTTCTTTAATAATGACAATGTCATTAGGATATATAACCTTATAAAGAAATTTGTACGCTTACACTGACCCTACTATCATATATGCATTCTCTATATTTTGATAAAATCAGACAATCTGACTGTATCAAAATTAAAGAACACAGATTTTCGGAAAGCTTATCTGAGTCTAGAATAGGCTCTATAAGCTAGTATATCAAATCGTGATCTTAGCAGCATACAAACTCTAGGGCCATTCTAGAATGAACTCTTCAAACAAATAAATCGCAACGGATCTCTCTGTGGGAACACAGAAACTGGACGACGCATGCTGTCCCGGGCTCGCGGCCCGGTCGGGAGTACGGAGTAGTCACGGGGGACTAAACCGGAGAATAATGGAGTCGCCACCCGGTGTGAACCGGGAAAATGAGATTTAAGGCCGCACTCACCCCTCGCAAGGGAAGACCTCAAACCGTTGGGTTCGGAATGGTCCCTTACTTATGCCACTTGTAATGAAAGGATTTATATAATAATTTAATCAGGCTTAAGTAACACTTATTTCTAAGAATATCATGCTTCTAAATCCACATACATACATCAACAAGTTCATCTAAATTTATATGTAACACATATTCGAATTTGCATACAGCCTATTTGCATGTAATCTATGTCTCAATTTGCATACATAAGGATTATCATACGGCAAGCATACAAGTTAATAAACGCATTGGTGGACACAGAAGCGCAAACAAATAGCATTCTTACTAGCATGCATATTAAGAAAAGATATTTAAGCGCATAACAAAAATAGACAACTAGAGAGGTAATACCAATGCATAACGTAAAAAAGGGGTAACTATGTGCTAAGATGGACATGTCGTAATGTGATGCAAGAGGATCTATTTACCGTGGGCATTCGTGCAGCGTTCGTATACGCGTTTGAATGGTAAACAGAAGGTTCTCGTTCGAGTAGCGTTCGTAAACGCGTTCGAACGGAAATGAAACAGAATGCTCACGTTCGTATGGCGTTTGTGAACGCGTTCGAACAGAAATGAAACAGCATACTCGCGTTCGTATGGCGTTCGTGAACTCGTTCGAACGGAAATGGGACCTGATGCATGATAAGGCAAAATGCTTGCGCGTTCGAGTTGCGTTCGTAAACGCGTTCGAACGAGAACAGACCTGATGCATGAAATGAGACGCAATACATAAATGGCGAATAGTACAATGCGAAGCGCGGCAAAGCGTCGTGGTAAAGGGCTTTAACCCCTCCCCCTAGGGGATCTTTCATTCCACTTGCTAAGCCCATGCGCTCGATCATATCATGCATGCAAACATAAAGACAATCATATCAAACCGAGTATGCCCGATTGAACACATTACATCCAACCGAACACACATCAACCGGCACGGCAAAACATCGTGGTAAAGGGCTTTAACCCCTCCTCATAGGGGATCTTTCATTCCACTTACTAAGCCCATGCGCTCGATTGAATCATGCATGTCAAGAATTAAAAGCGATGACATCAAACTTGGTGTGTCCGATTGAACGTATCATGTATTCAACCGAACACATATCAACCGGCACGGCATAGCATCGTGGTAACGGGCTTTAACCCCTCCCCATAGGGGATCTTTCATTCCACTTACTAAGCCCATGCGCTCGATTGAGTCATGCATACAGAGAATTAAACGCAATAATGTCAAACTTAGTATGCCCGATTGAACGTATCTTGCATTCAACCGAACACACATCAACCGGCGCGGCAAAGCATCGTGGTAAAGGGCTTTAAACCCCTCCCCATAGGGGATCTTTCATTCCACTTACTAAGCCCATGCGCTCGATTGAATCATGCATACATAAGCAACATGCAAAATTCAAATGACGAAAAGTAAATAAACCAAAGCAACACAAAACAAAAGAGAGTGTTGTTTACTCAAGCGGTACGTGGAGTTGTGTCCCGAGTACAGATCATATTACCGTCCATTCGGAATCGGCTATGAAATTTATGTCCGGGTTTCCATCCGATATACCGCGAGAGTTGACACATCTCTCATTTTATTCCACAGCCACAACATACAACATCTCACAATCCATGCATATTCATCTACTCAAGGGCCACAACATGCATTTCAATATGACAATCATGCAAGCAATATTTAATAAATAGTACAAAAAGTGAGTGTGAAAGATACCCTCAGGTCTAACCTTTTTGCCAACTTTCAGGCTTGCGTTTCACGGACGTCGGAAGGGTACAGCTCCACAACTTCTCCGGTTCACTGGTTTAGCGTCCTAGCTCACCGCTTTGCTATTTTGCTTGCGGTTTGAACTCCGTTCTACTACTGTTCGGCCTCTGTTTTGCTGCTCACTGTTCAGGTCACCTGTTTGACGTTTTAACGGATTGTTCCAAGTCTTTTTGTGGGTTCTTAGTGCAGTCTTGTGTGATTATTTTCAGGATTACGAATGCAGTTTTTATATTACTGTTTTTAAGTTTTTTTAGGGACTATATGGGGCTGTGATTTTCGGTACTTGTGAGGACTGTTTTGGGGCTATATTTTTCGGTGATCTAAGGTGTTTATGGGGGTGTAATTTTCGGTAATGTGTGGAGGCTTAGGGGGCTGCTATTTTCGGTTATGGAGTGGAGAAGATTTGTGAGGTTTATGGACGTGTAGGGCTGATTGGTTTGTGAAGGTGCTTTTAATGTGAAGGCTTGAGGTTATTTCCTTTTCTCTTGTGAGTTGTGTGAGTCTGTGTATATTATGTGTATGAGCTAGGGGTTGGAAATTCTTTTCTTCTTTTATTTCTTGTGATGGGCGTGAACTAGGAGTGGGATGGCTTTGGTTAGGGGTTGTTTATATAGAGAAGGGTTAGGGCTTCACCTTGTCTCACAAGGAAGGGATTTGGCATTAAAAGGAGGATTTGATTTGGCGTTGAGCAAGGAAAGTCAAAGATTGAGGGGGGAAAAATCTTGGCTAGAATAGGAAGTCGATATCTTTAATTTGTTATGATTGATTTTAATTAGGCATGACATCTTTTTAATTTAGTATGTGATTTGTTTGTTTAGGAAGTTAATATATTTGATTTATCTTTATTAGGTATGATTATATTTGTGTTTTATTTAATTGGTAAATGGTTTAGATATTTTATTTAATAATTAATGTTTAATTTAATTAAATTGGGATGTGTTTTATGGGCATTGGGGAGCTAATTGGGCTGGGGTGCGAGGCTAGCAGCAAAACCAGAAACACCGACGTCGTTCGAACGCCAATTCGAACGCTACACGAACGTCCGCAATCTGTCTGACGTTCGAACGAAGTAACGAACGCAGCACTAACGAAGACAGTGAGCTTGTGAAATGAACTTGATGACGTACTTATTCTGAATTTCCTTTTCCGACCTCCGTTTCCCGCAATATCCTTAGCTAAAAAGGTAGTGCCTCCAACTGAGACTCATCATCGGGTTTCACATGTAAAAATGCAATGCCTACACTCTCATTTGAAGAAAACATTCAAGAACGCCACTTTGCATTCTTTAGCCAAAATATATTTTTTAATATCAACATTAACCAACAAATCTTTAATTGCTCAATTAGTACGATTTGAGACAAGTTTTCTCAGAATCTACAATAGATCACTGAGTATAACTTTTCTCACTGTCTTACTATAAATGTCAAACCTTTATCAAGCTCACTTTGCTTTTGCTGCGCAAACTATTTGCACACTTTATGAACGATTCATAATAAAAGCTTAATCAAGTTCAAAACTTGATCGTAGTAAGCCATGAACAATCTTAGATCTATGGTTCAATGGTAATTTCCGAAATCGATATCAAATATCGCTCCCACTATAAGTTATTGGATAATTTTCTTCGATAAGAAAACAACAGAATCATTAAGTATCAAATACGTTGTGAATGATTCTGACATCATATTGGACTTATACAGAAGTTGTCTATGGGTATTTTCATCTTATTAATTATGTAGTTCCATTTTATATTATCACTCTCACATTTGACTTCAATAAGTCAAGTCTTTTCTACAATTGTTAACATCTGATGTTACACACTAAGTAATAAAAAAAATTTATTACTCGGGATCGTAGAAAATATATTCTATCAAATAGAATACAATATTCTATTAAATAGAATAAATGATAAACTTTTACTTGTACCTCCGAGGCGCAATTACTTTCAATTATATAACCATTATACAAAAGAAAGATTCAAATCTCAAACTTTTCAAGATTCGAGTTTTCTACATATACATATCATATATATAACTATAGAAATTAATGGAACAATAATTAAAAGGATGAATTTGTGTTACTGGAGCATAACCCCAAGAATATTGAAACTAATTCGGTAACACTCAATATCAAACGAATCATATCATATAAGATTCGATTTCTCCCACTAACCAATTACATCACGATGGAATCGGCCATTGATGTCCTTTGAAGCTCAAAGCTTCAACAATGGATTCCAAGCTCACGCATACACTGCCCTAACACCTTGGTATGCCTCCTAGAGTGTGTTAGCACAAAGATCTTGCAACAAAATCATGTCTTTTTCTTTTCCATTTTGCTCGGTCAAAACCAGAAAACACAGAGGAAGAAATCGCTCTTGAGACCGTGAGAGAGATGAGAAATTTTTTTTTGGCTCCAAAAAGGTGAAGACCGAAAAAGAGAGAGAGAGAGAGAATTAGTGGGAAAATAAAAATAAAAGGGTTTTATAATTTCCAAAATTATTAAACCATTTACCATTTTTAATTTCCAAAAAGGCAAATATTAAATGCTTGTCAATCACCTCACATCAACTCACATCAATCTCTCAAATGTCACATCACTCAAAGTGACATGTGATTTGACGCTTGATGTGACTAATGATTTGACGCTTGATTTGACTTGTGTACCGTATTCGAATTCGAAATGCGAATGCGCTCGCAAATAATCACGGACTCGGGTTCGCTAATTTGAAATTAATGAATTTTCCATTGCGTCGTAATTAAACTATTACGCCTAGCGAAATCACTATTCACATCGCTAAAGAATTTATTCTAAATTAATTCGTTCGCCCGAATTAAAATCTAATTTTAATTCTGCGTCGAAATCCAATTTCATTTAATATATCAAATATATTAATTTACCGATTAATTCCAAGTTAATCGTTATCTCTCTTAAATTGATATCTCCGTAATTAATCCCAGATTAATTTTCTCCCTCATTAAATTAGTCCTAGATTAATTAAAGTGCGAGTCATACGTCATCGGTGAATCTTCGGGAAGCGACCCATAAGATCTCCGGATATGTTGGCAGTAAATCGGGTTGTCGGACTATCCGAACACGTAAGTACCTCGTACTACGTTTACACCGATTCACAAGACAAGGTTGGCTTCTAGAAAAGCGCCATGCCTACCCAATTCTCCATAAACATGCTTACAGGATTAAGCGATCTATATCAGGCGTAGTATACGTGGTATTGCGTATTTCGATCCAGTATCGGATGATCACATGCTAGGCCTGGGGCTGTAATTGTGTCTGCCTCGTACGAAGCACATGTCGGATGTCTGGTAACTAGTCTCTATATCGGATAACTATGACCTAGTCATATTATCCCAATGACTGCAGTACTTAAGAGAACCAGTACCGTATCCTACGTGACCATCATCTCCATATGACTGGAGTGACACTTCCGTCTTGACATCACACCCAACACACTACGATTCTCAATATACCCAGCATTGGCGTACACAGAACCGGTTAAAGCCCTGGACGACCTCAACCAAAGCATATTGATTGTCGTATGTATTAGCGGTGCAAGTATCAGGTTAAGACCAAATACACCTATCCTGATTTCGGATTTCCATAGACATGTAGTCATACTACCAATGGAATTCCGATGGGGTCTGATCCAGAGCGAAGCTGTTTCCCGTACCATCGGTAAAACACAACCTTCTATTACACTTGCATGAGTATCCTATACCCAAATATATGAGAACTATGATGTTGTGCCCTCACAACACGCACAAGTGTAATACTAGTCTTTTACGTATTTATCGATGTCCAATCTCAATAATACTCTGACTATGGATATTTAATGATTTATCCTTCGTGGACTGATACTGTCTCATATCATTCTCAGTCCAGGAACAAATCATATGGACCTCCTATCATTTATACATCTAGGTGATCTAATCACAAATGATAAGAGTGAAATCTCCTTTGTCACATAATTAATTTGTACAACAACACCGTGATCTGTACAAATAGTGACGCTATGGGTCATAATTGTCCAACAATCTCCCACTTGGCCTATAGCTAGTCACTCGAGTGTTTGACACCTGAACTATGTACGGTTGGCTCAAATTGCTGAGTAAAGGTTTTCGTCAGTGGATTTACGTGATTATCATCTGATGCGATTTATTCGATCATCACATCACCACGATGTATGATCCGAACGAATCAGATGAATAGTCGAAGTATGTATCTGGATCGTTGATGAAACCATTAATTCTTTAGCCTGTGCTGACGCCTAGCTCAGCTGCTAACAGAACTATATCTAATCTAATTAGATTTGTTTATTGACCCAGAAGGCTTCTATTGCCGCCTCAGCTGCAGCAATTAACCCGCATTTGTTGTGTATTCGGTAACAGTATCTTGCTTGGAAGATTTCCAGCTCACTGTACCGTTATTCTACTGTATAGTACCGTTTGCGACTTTTAGTCATTTTATCGGTTTAGGAAACTTGCTACAGTGATCCCAGTCACTTCAAGTTCTCTATCTCCATGGACTAAGATAGCATCCTTAGTTCTCTAAGATACTGACGGATGTTCTTAACATCAATCCAGTGAATATCACTTGGATTGGCCTGTTTGTGAATCCATATGCTCAAAGTGTATGAGACACCAGGACGCGTACATTTTACAATGTACGATTCCACGGAGAATTTTCGAAAGCCAAGCTTTCGCCGATTATTATGGGAATATCATTTCCAAGAAATGACACATTATCATTATTTATAGGACAGCCACTGTCAGTGCGCTCCCACTAACCCTCTTATATACACAAGAATCTTTTCGTTTTGAATCAAATCATATACTATTATGATTACATCAAAACGATAATTCCTAGAACCAATGCTTGCTTCAATCCAAACATGGATCGATTAACCTGCAAACCTTGTTTGCTAGTTTTTATACGACAAAACCGTCAGGATGTTTTAAACATCCTCCAAAAGGTTTCCTTTTCAGGAAAGCGATTTTCCGTCCAGCTATCATATTTCATAAATGAAACATACAGCTTTAGCAAGCATTATCCAAATGGATTTACCGTGGCAACATGTAAAATATTGAATCGAAATCAACACAATGTTGATAACGATACCTTTTCGTTAAAAGCCTAGCTTTACACGTTGGTATGTTGCCATCCATGTATGTCTTCCTTGAAGACTTATAAAGTACCAGTAGGCACAATGCCTTGCGGTACATCAACTAGTATCCAAACTTGTTGACATACATGGAATCCATTTCGGACTCATGGCACTTTTCCATAATCGGGAGTCGATACCTTGTATCACTTCCTCATACGTAGTCAGTTGGTATACCTCAAAAGATTGACATCTTTACTAGGTGAGATCAGAAACCCATACCCCAGGTTGTTTTCTGAATCTCTCTGACTCACGCGGTTCTTGTGTATTCGAAGATTAATGGTAATAGTTACATCCTTGATGAACTATTTATGTTCCATTAAGGATTCGGTGCCTGGAATAGTATTACTCCAATTTTTCATCGAGTTTTACTATCCTCCCACTTACCACTGCATATCGGTATTCCTCTCAGGAAAACCGCATGGTGAGCAACAATCCAATTGTTCTCAAGTGAGTTATATAAGTACAATACTTTGGTATCCCTAGGATATCCTACAATTGGCACTTATCCAATTTGGGTTTTAGTTTGGTATCATCCAAACATATGCCTAGCATTCCCAAATTTAACAGGAATGTGAAACCCTGTTTCTTTCCCGTTCATATCTAATATGTTATCTGTCAAACAGATTTTAATGGAACCTTATTCTAAATAAGTTTTGCACTATTTATGCGTATCCGTTGAAGGAAATGGTAGCTCAGAGCGACTCATGATTAACCTAATCATGTCTAACAAAATTCGGTTACTCAGTTCGGACACACCGTCAAATTGACGTGTTCCGGGAGGAGTCCTCTTTTGAAAGAATACTTTACTCTTTCAAGTATTTTAGAAACTTATTGCTTAAGTAATTTACATTAAGGTCTTACCGTAACGGTTTAATACTATAGTCGATCTGTTTGTCTATTTCGTGTCGAAACTATAAAAGTTTCCTATTTGTGTTCTTCAAAAGAAACACATAACCATTACGCGATGCCACATCCGTATAGGTCACGAAATATCCACATCTAGCCTAGCTAGACATGGGCCCACTAACTTCACTATGAATTAGGGCTAACAGATCGGTGGCATTTACACTTTTACCAAGTAAATAGTGTTTTAGGCACTTTGCCCGATAAACTAGATTCGTAGACTTTATTTGATTGGAATCAAATATGTCCTAGTACCCAATCTTCAAAAGTACGGATATACGAGTCTTGTTTAATGTGTCCCAGACAACATTGCCATTTTGAAGTTTCTCCCTGATCAAATCAATTCGAGCTATTTGTTTATCATGATATACGTGTGAGATTTATTTATATTCTAAATATAAATTATGTTGTTCACATCTAATGTGTTTATCTTAATATCATCTTTATATAATAAAACACTTTAGTGTTCTAAAATATAAAGGTTCAATCCGCAACGGATTAAACACTGATATAAAGATAATGTTCCTAGTCAAACTAGTTACATTAAAACAGTTTCCTAATTTACGTAAATACCCAAAGGGTAGTTCCTAAACTTAGGTATCTACGGTCAAAACAGCGACTTTCGTCCCGTTTCCGATTCGCAGATTAATCTCTATTGAAGTCAGTATCCTGTTCAAAACAAATTTTAAACATCAATACATATTTATGTACCACACTAAGTATTTAAATCTAATTTTAATACTAGTAGTGAACATAATTATGACAAACATATTTGAAGTCAAAGCCTTTGCTCGTCTTCAATTCCTTCTTGGGATATGTCCTCTTATCTTCCTAGAAGACTAAAATGATTTTGACTTTGCCATTTTTCCACACTCCAGAAGCCTTTGGCCAAGCCTTGGCATTCTGGAATATCGAAGTAAGGTGCGCCTTGCGCTACTTACCTAATTGCAAACTTTGAATTTATCTCCTTGAGAATAGTCATTAACTCTCCAAGAGTTATTATTGCAATTTGTTTACTTCTAAAATCTAAGTATAGATTTATGAAGATCCTTCAATTTCAATATCATACTTTAAGAATCTAATTCTTAGTTCTGATAAAGAAATTAAGGAGTCTATATGACAAGTATAATGGATTAAGCACTAAAGTTATCATTACATGAATATTCCAAATATCATGTTCCACTTATTAGCTTAACTCCAGACTTAGGCCTAATTTGTTATTTTATCAAATAAACTAACTTATTATATTTCTAGGACCATCCTGAAATATTATTCCCAATTAGAAAAATTAAGTCAATTAAATACATTTTCCCTAGGATTATGTTTTAAATGCAAATCTTTCATTTTATCTTGATTCTAATAGTCCAACTATTTAATCAACGATTTGTGGTACTGTGTATTATATTGATTATTATAGTCCAACTATACAATCAAATATAATTTAAATTAATTAACCTCAATTACATTGATTACTATAATCCAATTATAAAATCAACTGTAAATCGAAATTAATTAATTCAAATATATTGATTACTATAATCCAATTATATAATCAATTATAATACAGTCCAACTGCTTATAAAACAACAATTTAAAATTAGTCCAACTAACATTTAATTGATATCGACGAAATATTTGAAATGAGCGCGTATGGGGAGTAATTGAACGAATATTGCAAATTCAATTCTTGCCTCCCACTATTTTTCGGCGAGCCTCTAACCCTCTGTCGAGTACTCGGGAAACCGTGTTTCCTAGTGGGCTAGGATCCCATTAAATATCACACAATCTTGACTTTGGCCAACAAATTGTATGATAATTAACTAGGTAGATCTCTAAGATCGATTGGATCCAATCCAATTCCTAGATCCGGTAGGGGGACATCCAAGTCCGAACATATATCTTATATATGCCAATACATCCAATGTATTACCTAACTTTTTCCTCTGAATCAACTAAGCCTTGGCTTTGGCACAACAAACTTAGTGATCCCAGTCAAGCGCGACCCATTGACCATGGAAAGCTTCGTAATCAATGTCGATGGACAAGAAGTGGTCTTGACTTTGGCCAACAAACCACAACTTGGACAAGACACTGACATGGAACAAAGCCTTCGTGATTCAAACACATCTTCGACAGACAAAGCCTTGACTTTGGCCAACAAACCAATGCCGTCTCGGATCTTGAGTGAGAATTACTCAATGGAAGGAAAGACGTTTAATATTATTTGAGGGTTTTTCGCATGCAAATTGGCAACCAATTTATTATCTTTGTTAAGGTCTCATCATCACACACCCTTAAACATGCATTCTAAAACATAATAAAGCGCATATGTAAAATAATAATGATATGCGGATGGATACTTTACAATGATCCTAGATCAAATCTCTCTCTTTCTCTCTCCTGCTAGCACACAAGTATTACTTCTACTTTTACACTGTTACACACACTTCTAAGGAAACCTCATTTCATTGAGGGGAATAAGTGAGAAGAAATACAAAGAAATGAGAGGTAATAAGGCTGGACACGCAGGTCCAATTATAAATCGAATTTACAACACCTGACCGGCGTAAACACACACGTATAACGCAAGCGTACGTATCGTTCAAGTAGTATAAAAAGTATCGATCCCACGAGGACTTAATACCTAAGTTATTAATTTTATGAGGTTAAATGATTACTAGTATCTAACAGGTTGTTTAATTGATTTGAAATGACGACGATTCTAAATTAAAAAACTAGTAAATAAAATTGTTTGAAGGTAGATTTTAAGAAAATTCAATATTAAAAACTATCTAGGGTTGTGATTTATTCCAATATTAATTAAAGATAAAGTGGTTATAATATAATTGGGTAATTTATTGATTTATTAACCTGGAACACTAATGTATGTAAAAGCATCTTCCGATGGTCAATTACAAATACCTAGTATAATCCAATTGAACCATATGTCTATGTCAACCAAATTACCTAGATTCATTACGATTAAGTTCCAATTAAGACTACCCCCGCCCGACAGGTATATTCCTATCCTGTAAGGAAATCTATTGAAAGGGTTATCTATCCTTAAGGAAGATCGTGGGCTATTGAATCTAAGGTCTTAAACTTAAAATCCCTATGTCTAGTTCATTTTAAGTTTACCTAATCAATTTAATTAATGGCCAGTTAATTAAAGAGCATTGAGATTAAGACTCAATAAATAAATCTTTATATTACCCAAATTATAATCTAACCCTTATAAACCCGTGACATTGAATTTCATCACAACCCTAGATACTAACTTAGTTATTACACATAGCTAGGGCTGGTAAAAACTGAAAATAAAAGACATAAACTGCTGAAAAGTAATTGCGTGAAATAAATACTGAAAAGTAAAAAATACAATAAAAATAAAATGCTAAGGAAAGGAATTACTTTTACTATTACTAATTTAGAAATCTCCCAATAAAATAATATATAAACTTGTGATAATATTTTACCAACCGACCAATCTGGCGGTATCCTGATTAAGTCAAATTAAGTCCAACCAGCCATATAGGTGGTAATATTTGTCCATAATCCAGCCATAAAGGCGGTACCAAAATAAATTTACCAACCGACCAATCTGGCGGTATCCTTGATTAATCAGGTTTAAACCAACAGAAAATAAATTTACCAACCGACCAATATAGTGGTTTCCTTGATTAATCAGGTTTAAACCAAATTAAATTGAATTGCCAACCGACTAATATAGCGGTATCCTTTATTAATCAGTATTTTAAATAGTAAATATATTATTTTTAAGGGAGATTAATCTAAATAGTAACAGTAAAAGAATTACCTTTCACCTTAGCTAGGGAAATTACCTCCTCATGGTAAATAGTAAAAACTGTAAAATAAAGAAAGTAAATTATTATTATTACAAAAGTAATTAAAAATTAATTACAAAAGTAAAAAATTAAAAACTAAAGATTCTAGAGAGAGAAACTCTCTTTTACACGGAAATAGAAGAGAGAGAATTGGTCCTCAAAATCTGAAATTCGCGCTGAATTTATAGAAAATTTTGTGTCAGCGTCGCGACGCCAGCCGCGTCGCGACGCTGGAATAGTTCGTCGTGGCACGCTGAGGAGCGACACGTGGCACTGCGGCTGACTGT
Source organism: Zanthoxylum bungeanum (assembly GCA_019454045.1). Lineage (NCBI taxonomy): Eukaryota > Viridiplantae > Streptophyta > Magnoliopsida > Sapindales > Rutaceae > Zanthoxylum > Zanthoxylum bungeanum. The sequence continues at coordinate 113,737 of SKCR01023419.1, read as the reverse complement.
TCACGCGACACGTGGCAAGGCGGCTAAGACTCAATTATTGTGATGACGTCATTGATGACGTCATGCTGATGTGGCGCTGACGTGGCAAGGCGGCTGACTGTTCAATTGTCGGCCATAGGATTGCGACACGTGGCGACACGTGTCACGCTGTGATTGGCTGATGCTGACGTGGCAAGTTGACTTGGTTGACCTTGTGACGTGGCGTGACACATGGCGAAGTTGACTTTTTGACCGATGACATGGCTGATGACGAGGCGACACGTGTCAACTCTGAGTGTCGGCAGCATATGATGATGACACGTGGCACGGCGCACGTTAGCAAATTGGCTGTGATGGTGACACGTGGCACTGCGCACGTTAGCAAAATCAAACTTCTCAAATTCTGACCAGTTGACCAGGCGCATGTTAGCAGATTCGGCGTATGTTGGGCGTCGTGACGCTGCAGGTCTGGGCGTCGCGACGCTGGAAATTACCAAAATGCCCTTTTTCGCCAATTTTCACTGTTTTGCCCCAAATCACCTCCAGAATGTCCTGAAACTTTATTTATCTACAAAATAACACAAAACACATCAAAATATTCACAAGACTCAAGAAACTATACAAAATATTAGGATAAATGAGTGGGAAATAGTGATAAAAAACATCACATCACACCCAAACCTAACATTTTGCTAGTCCTCGAGCAAAACATAGAATAAAATAACATAAATAAATTAACTAAGCCACTTTCGTAGGGATCACGATTGCATTTAGCATATGCAACAAGCCTTTAAACCCCTAGGTGTCCCTAGTGGACGAGTTGTAGTCTCGTGAGGGTTTACAGCAATGATACCCACAAACATTTTACAAAAGTAAAAAGGTAATAAAACTAATGCACACAAAAGCAAAAAGACAAGCGAAAAGAGAATAAAGAAGTTAGTGACTAATCAGGTGAAACTTCTACTCCAAGTTACTAAGTTGTTTTGTTTCTTTCTAAATTACGAATAAGTAAATTCTCCGATTATTTTTACCATTTTCCATATACACAGCCAACAAAATATTAAACAACTCATTTTTGCCCACAACAGTCATAAGTGCAGTTGATAAGAGAGTAATATTTTTGTCCTAAAGTTCTATCAGATTTCACACCCTTTTGTAGCAATGGAAAAATTTTCTGATTTTTCTGATTTTTTCTTTGATTTTTCTTTTTTTTTATTTATATACAATACCTTCCGTCTATGTAGCGAGCTTTGGGTCGGTGGCTCCCAAACCAGTTGGCTTTAGGGCACCAGGTGTTAAGACACCCCTACGGACTTAATTACTCAGACTTCAAATATATATATTTTTGCAGCATCTTCGATCCATGTAACGAGCTTTGGGCCAGTGACTCCCAAACCAGTTGGTTTTAGGGCACTAGGTGTTAAAACACCCTTACAGACTTAATAACTCGGATCTCGGACGTTTTTTTTTTACTCCACTGCTTTTTGAGATGCTTCCTCCAATTAAACTAGAGCACTGAATATTACAAACTTTTCAATTTCAGCTCATGTCCGTATGTTTCCATGTATGTTGATAATACCTGCCAACTGAGCATATGAAGATCATTTTAGTCAGTGTTAAGGAGAATTTACAAATTAAATAATTTAAAATGAAATAAACAAAAATTAACTTGTTCGAAAATAGGTTTGAGATACGTCTCAGGAGTGGAAACTCCTTACTCGGCTATCTCTTACCAATTTCACCTTTTTAGTCAAAATAAAAACACAAAAATGCAAAATATTTTTGTAATTTTTGAAAAATTTTCAATTTTTTTGTATTTTTCGAAAAATTTAGGACTAAAAATAAAATAACACACAAACTAAAAACAAGATACTAATCAACTAATTTCCTCCCCCAAACCTAAATAAGACATTGTCCCCAATGTCTTAAACAGTAGAAGAAGAGTTTAGAAGGCGTACCTGGTTAGCTGAAAATTACAGGAAATTAAAGGTTAAGATCCAGATTAATTCTACGCCTCTTACCACGATCGTCCTCGGACCAATTTATCTTTGAATGATAGGGTCAACTTTTGGTTCATAGGCTATGAGTTGGTCAATTAGATCTGGAGCAGTTCTGGCAGTAAAGAGGAGTTCTTTTAAAGGTTTTGACACGAACCCATTTCTTCGAGCATCATCAAGAAACACACAAAGAAAATCATAAAACCCATCAACGTTGTACAGCCCAATTGGTTTCTGGTGTATGTTAGGTTCGCCCAAGATAGTACAATAAAAATTTCCTCCAATGTGCCCAAGCCACCTGGCAAAGCAATAAAAGCATCAGCACGGTTAATCATTTCTATCAGTCGTTCAGACATACCTGGTACGATCAGTTCCTCTCCGTTTGATGGTTCAATAAGATTTGCCTCTGCCAAGGGTTTTGGGATGATTCCCAAAACGTGACTGCCTCCTTCCTGTACGGCCTTTGAAACAATCCCCATTAGTCCAAGATTGCCTCCTCCATATATTAAGTGCATATTCCTTACAGCTAAGACTCGACCCAATTCCTGTGCTGCTTCTATGTATTGTGGTTTAGTACCACAGTACTAACGCACAAAACACACAAATGTTTTCAACTCGTCTTCTTGAAGTGGTTTCCATTTTTTACTCTGGATGTCTTCAAAAGTGCAATGATGAGTTGAATTTATAATACCTGAAAAGGGTGAGTAAAAATAGCACAAGTATCTTCCAAAGGACGATTAGTAGCAAAATAGTAAAATAGATCGTGATAGTCAACAAAATCTGGATCCTGTCGGAGAAAATAAAAGAAAACAACAAAACAAATACAATTATTAGAAAAGACAAAGAGATATAATATATTACAAGAATTTAAGCTTGATTAACGTCTATGCGTCAGGGACAAGCTTCCCATCCAATTTTCTTATAAATTGGCAAACAGGGTCTTTTTGAGTCAGATTCCCGAGACTTAACTGTTGTCTTTCTTTTTGATATTGTGTATGTAATCTGCGAAAGTTATGTGAACATATCCACTGGGATGCGTCTCAAGAGTCGAAGATATATCATCTAAAGACTCCTTACTCAAGCCATCCCTAATGAATTTAATTTTGTCTTCGCGATTAACAGACACCATTCCTAAAGAACGACAACGAGTATTGCAATTCCATCGTGCACATTTGTAACAAACACCCATTTGTTTAGCTCTACGTTTCTTTGCATAGGTGCTTCTTCCAAAACCAGGCAGATGTGAAATAAAAGAGTCAGAAGACTCACCTGCCAATCGGACTCGTGCTTCAATTACCCAACGAATGTCATTGGGACACCATGGATTGTCAGTAACCTCATCCGTTCCAAGCGAGCTTTGTAAACTTTCATAAGAGATTTTTAGGGAGAGAAGGAAATTGCTTGTGAAGATTTGCGAGAGCTTCTTCCATCTTGAAATGACTTAATCTGCAAAAACTAAACACACAAAATTAAATCTCACCAAATCACAATATATACAAAAATTGCATGGGTTGCCTCCCTGCGAGCGCTAAGTTTAAAGTCGTCAGCTAGACGTGACTGCTCGAACGTTTATGCTGGATCTGAAAGTGTGACACTTTCTTTTTGTCGCTCAAATGATTCTCCCCAGTAGTGCTTGACACGCTGACTGTTAACCTTGAATGTGTTGTTGGTATTGGGATCCAGTAACTCAACAGCTCCATATGGTAAAACCTGAGTGATCACAAATGGTCCGGACCACCTAGATTTCAACTTTCCAGGGAAAAGTTTCAATCTCGAGTTGTACAACAACACCTGCTGCCTTGGTTCCAACTGTCTGTGCACTATTTTTCGGTCATGCCATTTTTTGGTCTTTTCCTTGTATAATTTGGCATTGTCATAAGCCTGTAGGCGAAATTCCTCCAATTCATTGAGTTGGTGAAATCTTTTCTCTCCTGCAGCTTGTGAGTCAAGATTCAACTTCTTCAGTGCCCAGTACGCCTTGTGTTCAAGCTCAACTGGCAGATGGCATGCTTTCCCAAACACTAATCGATATGGTGACATACCAATGGGTGTCTTGTAAGCTGTTCGGTAGGCCCATAATGCATCATCTAGTTTTGTTGACCAGTCCCTCCTTGTTGATCCAACGGTTCTTTCTAGGATTCTCTTGATCTCCCTGTTTGAAACTTCAACCTGTCCATTTGACTGTGGATGGTAAGCTGTGGCAACTTTGTGAGTAACTCCATATTTGGATATGAGTGCATCAAAGTATCTGTTGCAGAAATGTGAGCCACCATCGCTGATAATTGCCCGAGGTGTTCCGAATCGAGTGAAAATGTTCTTTTTCAGGAATTTGATCACCACTTTTGAATCATTGGATGGCAGTGCAATTGCTTCGACCCATTTGGAGACGTAGTCTACAGCAACCAGGATGTACAAGTTTCCAAATGATGGAACAAAGGGTCCCATGAAATCAATACCCCATACATCGAATATCTCCACTTCCAGAATGTTTTGCAACGGTCCTTCGTTTCTCCTCGAAATATTCCCCGTTCTCTGGCACCTGTCACATTGAAAAGCAAAAAGATAAGCATCTTTAAAAAGTGTGGGCCAGAACAAACCTGATTGAAGGACTTTGGCTGCAGTTTTGTTTCCGCTGAAGTGTCCGCCGTATGGTGATGAATGACAGTGTTGCAAAACACTGTTGACCTCCTCATGTGGAACACACCGTCTCAATAATTGATCAGCACAGCGTTTAAACAGGTACGGTTCATCCCAGACATAGTGCTTGACTTCTTTGAAGAACTTCTTCCGTTGCTGAGTTGTCCATTCCAACGGCCATTTTCCTGACACAATGTAGTTGACATAGTCAGCATACCAAGGGACTTCCTGTTGTTTCATGGCGAACAGCTGTTCATCTGGAAAAGTTTCTTTGATTGATAATTCTTTGCCAGCTGTTTCTCCATTCTCGAGCCTCGATAAGTGATCTGCCACCTGGTTTTCTGTTCCTTTCCTGTCTCGAATCTCCACGTCGAATTCTTGCAGAAGAAGTATCCAACGGATCAATCTGGGTTTGGCATCTTTCTTTGTGATCAGATATTTGATTGCTGAATGATCTGTGTAGACCACCACTTTGGGACCCAGCAGATAGGAGCGGAATTTGTCAAAAGCGTACACAACTGCGAGCAACTCCTTTTCAGTGGTTGTGTAGTTGAGTTGAGCTTCATTCAGAGTTCTGCTGGAGTAGTAAATGGTGTGGAAAATCTTTGCTTTGCGTTGTCCCAAAACTGCACCTACAGCAAAATCACTAGCATCACACATTACCTCAAATGGAAGGGTCCAATCTGGTGCTACAATGATGGGGGCAGAAACCAGCTTTTGTTTTAAGATCTCGAAAGCTTCCTGGCATTCTTTGGTGAAGTTGAAAGGCACATCCTTTTCCAGAAGATTGCAAAGAGGTTTGGCAATCTTGGAAAAGTCTTTGATAAATCTCCTGTAAAATCCTGCATGTCCAAGAAAACTTCGAATCCCTTTGACAGATGTTGGTGGAGGTAGTTTCTCAATTGTCTCGATTTTTGCTTTGTCTACCTCGATTCCCTTTTGTGAGATCCGGTGTCCAAGAACAATGCCTTCTTGCACCATAAAGTGCATTTCTCCCAGTTGAGTACCAGGTTTGTATCTTCGCACCTTTGTAACACATGTTCCAAATTTTGCAAACAATGGTCAAAAGAATCTCCAAACACAGAAAAATCATCCATAAAAACCTCCATACTCTGCTCCAGCATGTCTGAGAAGATGGCCATCATGCAACGCTGAAATGTAGCAGGAGCATTACATAATCCAAATGGCATTCTGCGGAAAGCAAAAGTACCATAGGGACATGTAAAAGTGGTTTTCTCCTGATCTTCTGGGGCAATAGCAATCTGATTGTACCCTGAATATCCGTCAAGAAAGCAATAGAACTCATGTCCTGCCATCTGTCTACATCTGGTCAATGAATGGTAGCGGAAAATGGTCATTTCTCGTGGCTTTGTTCAGTTTCCGTAATCCATGCATACTCTCCATCCAGTCACCGTTCTTGTTGGGATCAGCTCGTTCTTTTCATTGGTGACCACAGTAATTCCTCCTTTCTTTGGTACACACTGCATAGGACTTACCCAAGTGCTGTCTGAGATGGGGTAAATGATGCCAGCATCCAACCATTTGATGATTTCTTTCTTCACAACTTCCTTCATGATTGGATTGAGTCTCCGTTGATGCTCCACTGTGGGTTTGTATTCATCATTCATCAGAATCTTGTGCATGCAAAATGATGGACTAATGCCTCGAATGTCTGCTATAGTCCAGCCAATGGCTCTTTTGTGCTCTCGTAACACTCTCACAACTTTTCTTCCTGCTCCAATGTTAGAGAAGAAGAAATAATAACAGGTAATTCAGAAGAGTTTCCAAGAAATGCATACCTGAGATGGCTCGGAAGTAACTTTAGTTCCAGCTGCGGTGGTTCTTCAATCGAAGGTTTGATTCGATCTTTCTTTGGCAGTTCCAAGCTTTCAACTGGTGGTGTTGCTTTGAATCGAATGGTTTGTCAAGGTAATTGATACATTCCAGGATTTCAGTATCTAGCTCGCTGTTAGTCATGTTGGTGATGCAAGCTTCAAGTGTATCTGTGGGATTTGATTCAGTATTTTGAACAATATTATCAATAACATCAACTCTGAAGCATTCTTCTTCTTCCTTTTCATCGCTCGGGAATTTCATGGCTTTGAAAACATTAAATGTCACTTCTTGGTCCTGCACTTTCATGGTTAGTTCTCCTTTTTGTACATCAATCACAGTTTTACCTGTAGCCAAAAATGGTCTCCCAAGAATGATAGGTACTTCTTTGTCTTCTTCCATGTCAAGAATGATGAAATCTGCTGGAAGGATGAGTTTGTCAACTTTGACCAGCACATTTTCAACGACTCCTCTCGGAAATGCGAGTGTTCGATCAGCAAGTTGCAAAGATACTGAAGTAGGCATTGCTTCTCCAATTTGCAGTTTCCTGTAAATAGAAAAAGGCATTAAATTAACACTGGCACCTAAATCACATAAAGCCTTACCGATGTAATGTTCTCCAATGGTGCAAGGTACAGTGAAACTGCCAGGATCTTTCAACTTTGGGGGAAGTTTCCTCTGAATGATGGCGCTGCATTCTTCTGTCAAAGCTACTGTCTCGTAGTCTCCCAATCTCCGTTTTCGTGAAAGAATGTCTTTCATGAATTTGACATAACTGGGCATTTGTTCCAAGGCTTCTGCAAATGGTATGTTGATGTGCAGCTTTTTGAAAATCTCCAAGAACGAGCAAACTGCTTGTCCAATTTGTTTTCTGAAGACGCTGAGGAAAAGGTGGAGGTGGAGTGATCTGTTCTTTTTCCTTTGCTTTTTTTCTCTCCATCTGTTGCTTTGTTTCTTTTGGAACTTCTTCTTGGGACATCTGGATTCCAACATCTTTGTTGATTTCAGTACCACTTTCAAAGTAATGGCTTGACATTGTTCTTCCCTCGGTTCCTTGGATTTGGTTCTGTGTTGCTGGGAAGATTACCTGGTGGTCTGTAACTCTGAGCATTGGCCAGTTGTCCGATTTGATTCTCCAGTGCTTTGATGGAAGCTGATTGGCTCTGAATCATAGCTTCATATCTTTTTAATTGAGCTAGCATCTCTGCCATCACTGGTTCATTTGTCTGCTCCTGGCCTTTGTTCTGTTGCTGGAATCCAGGTGGTGGATAGTTCTTTTGCCCTGAATTGTTGCTCCATGAAAAATTAGGATGATTCCTCCACCCTGGGTTGTAGGTGTTGGAATATGGATTGTTCCCCTGTCTGTTAAAATTGTTGACATAATTCACCGTCTCTTCAAGTTGGTGTGGTATGGTGAACTTGTGGATCCAGTGGTAAGAGTCTCCATGAATTTGCATATTTGATCCAGTTGGTGTTGACTGCTGTATTGCTCCAACTTCATAGATTCCTGCAATTCTTTGAATTATACTCCTTTCTGTTGGCCACAAGGAATTGTTGTTGGCCATTTCTTCAATTAGGTCCCAGCTTGATCTTCTCCTTTTGCCATCAAAGCTCCTCCAGCAGCAGCATCGATTGTGGTTCTCATCAGTCCAGAAAGTCCATTATAGAAAGTTTGGACTTGAAGCCATTTTGGAATCTCATGGTGAGGACACTTCCGGAGCAAATCTTTGTACCTTTCCCAAGCTTCATACAAGGATTCTGAATCTTGCTGCACAAAGGATGTGATGTCATTTCTCAACCTTGCAGTTCTGGCTGGTGGAAAGTATTTTGCAAGGAATTTGGTGGCTAAGTGTTCCATGTTGTGATAGAACCTGCTGGTAATGAATGTAGCCAAGCTTTAGCTCTGTCTTTCAAGGAATAAGGAAAACTCTCAGCCTCATAGCTTCTTCAGCTCTCGGTTGTAATTGAAGTGCCGCAAACTTCCAGGAAGTTGCTGATGTGGGCATTAGGATCTTCAGTTGCATTTCCCCAAATTGAACTGTCTGCTGAATCATCTGAATGCAAGTTTTGATGTCACCCGCATTTGCTGGTAAAGGAGGAAGTACAATACAGGAAATGAGGCCATCTACCACCGGAATGGTTCTGTCTCGAATGGGGATTGGTGGTGCAACCTCCAAAGGTTCAGGTTCCATGTTGACTAAGGCTTCTTGGCCTTCTCGCCTTTCCCTTCTCAACTGTCTAATAGTTCTTTCAATTTATGGGTCAAGCGGTCGTAGTTCAAAGCTTCTAGTTCGTCTCATGAAATTTCTGAGAACCTGAAACAGAAGAAAACAAAAACAATAAGTAAAAAGAAATTAGATACAAGTAAAGGTATCTAACCCCTAAACTAATAATAAAAGATAAATAAGTCCCCGACAACGGCGCCAAAAACTTGACCGGCGTAAACACACACGTATAACGCAAGCGTACGTATCGTTCAAGTAGTATAAAAAGTATCGATCCCACGAGGACTTAATACCTAAGTTATTAATTTTATGAGGTTAAATGATTACTAGTATCTAACAGGTTGTTTAATTGATTTGAAATGACGACGATTCTAAATTTAAAAATAGTAAATAAAATTGTTCGAAGGTAGATTTTAAGAAAATTCAATATTAAAAACTATCTAGGGTTGTGATTTATTCCAATATTATTTAAAGATGAAGTGGTTATCTTATAGTTGGGTAATATATTGATTTATTAACCTGGAACACTAATTTATGTAAAAGCCTCTTCCGATGGTCAATTACAAATACCTAGTATAATCCAATTGAACCATATGTCTATGTCAACCAAATTACCTAGATTCATTAAGATTAAGTTCCAATTATGGCTACCCCCGCCCGACAGGTATATTCCTATCCTGTAAGGAAATCTATTAAAAGGGTTATCTATCCTTAAGAAGATCGTGGGCTATTGAGTCTAATGTCTTAAACTTAAAATCCCTATGTCTAGTTCATTTTAAGTTTACCTAATCAATTTAATAATGGCCAGTTAATTAAAGAGCATTAAGATTAAGACTCAATAAATAAATCTTTATATTACCCAAATTATAATCTAACCCCTATAAACTCGTGATATTGAAATTCATCACAACCCTAGATACTAACTTAGTTATGACACATAGCTAGGGCTAGTAAAAACTTAAAAGTAAAAACCATAAAGTAACAGTGCTGAAAAGTAATTGCAGTAAAGTAAAAGCTTAAAAGTAAAATAAAATAAAATGCTAAGGTAAAAGGAATTATTTCTACTACTACTTATTTAGATATCTCCCAGTAAAATAATATATAAACTTGTGATATATTTTACCAACCGACCAATTGCCATAAAGTCCAAAATCAGGCGGATCCTGATTAAGTCCATTAGTCCAACCGCCATATAGGTGTAATATTTGTCCATATCCAGCCACAAAGGCGGTACCAAAATAAATTTACCAACCGACCAATCTGGCGGTATCCTTATTAATCAGGTTTAAACCAACAGAAAATAAATTTACCAACCGACCAATATAATGGTTTCCTTGATTAATCAGGTTTAAACCAAATTAAATTGAATTGCCAACCGACCATTATAGCGGTATCCTTATTAATCAGTATTTTAATAGTAAATATATTATTTTTAAGGGAGATTAATCTAAATAGTAACAGTAAAAGAATTACCTTTCACCTTAGCTAGGGAAATTACCTCCTTATGGTAAATAGTAAAAACTGTAAAATAAAGAAAGTAAATTATTATTATTATTATAAAACGTAATTAAAAATTAATTACAAGAAAAATTTTGCGTCAGCGTCGCGACGCTGGAATAGTTCGTCGTGGCACGCTGAGGAGGCGACACGTGGCACGGCGGCTGACTGTTCACGCGACACGTGGCAAGGCGGCTAAGACTCAATTATTGTGATGACGTCATTGATGACGTCATGCTGATGTGGCGCTGACGTGGCAAGGCGGCTGACTGTTCAATTGTCGGCACCATAGGATTGCGACACGTGGCGACACGTGTCACGCTGTGATTGGCTGATGCTGACGTGGCAAGTTGACTTGGTTGACCTTGTGACGTGGCGTGACACATGGTGAAGTTGACTTTTTGACCGATGACATGGCTGATGACGAGGCGACACGTGTCAACTCTGAGTGTCGGCAGCATATGATGATGACACGTGGCACGGCGCACGTTAGCAAATTGGTTGTGATGGTGACATGTGGCACGGCGCAAGTTAGCAAAGTCAAACTTCTCAAATTCTGACCAGTTGACCAGGCGCATGTTAGCAGATTCGGCGTATGCTGGGCGTCGCGACGCTGGAAATTACCAAAATGCCCTTTTTCGCCAATTTTCACTGTTTTGCCCCAAATCACCTCCAGAATGTCCTGAAACTTTATTTATCTACAAAATAACACAAAACACATCAAAATATTCACAAGACTCAAGAAACTATACAAAATATTAGGATAAATGAGTGAGAAATAGTGATAAAAATACCACTCATCAACAACAATTTCTAAAATTGTCACACCCATCTATTATCCATCCGATATACATTATTCATGCATCGCAACCATGTATGCACACAAGCATGTTATCAATCAATCTAATCCAATTAATTAATCTGATAATTAGTGATCATCCAATGTTCAAATAACGATTTGATTTTGCTCGAGTCAAACTCGTTTTTGCGAATAAGTACTCAAAGTACGAATTCTCGAATTAAATTAAATTACATAATTAAATCTAATTTAATACGCATTTAATTCTTATTCTTTATTTAATTCCAAATTAAATATTACACTTTTATAAAATAAACCTTTACGATTTAAATTCCGAATTTAATCGTTACGGGTCTCAAAGCCCGATTAATATCCAATATTAATTTAATTAAAGTCCAATGGGCCTTTAATTAATTTCTTCAAGGCGTGGACTTTTGGTCAACTCGAGTCAAACCGAATAACTAAAATCCAATCCGGGAGTTACCCCATAAGCCCAAAATCAATTTTGGCCCATTAGGCCCAATTAAACTTTAAAGGTTCATTAGTCACATTTGGGCCTTTTGGATGCGGTTTTGAGCCTAATTGGATCCAACCAATTTCGCCTAAATCCAACTTTGTACAACAAATCCCAACAAGCCCAATACCAACTTTAAAAGCCCAAATCCAATTTAAGGCCCAATTTAATTAAATTACAAAATCCAATTATTCATTTCAATTAAATAAAGTGTATAGCATTATCAATTACCCAAATCAATATTTCCAAAATACCAAATTTGTCCAATTAATCATGCTTATCATCAATGAATCATGTCCAACATAATTTGATCAAAATCAAACTCAATTAACATGCCAAAGTCTCGGCCAATGGGAAAAATATGCCCAAATCAAATTCAATCCAATTGAACCACATTAAACATAAATTCAACATCCCCAAATGATTTCCAACACATCCAATGTTCAAAAAATTAAAAAACCAAGACATTAGGGAGCTAACCATTTTCGGCCACAATAAGCAAATTGGGGAAAATCAATTCAATTAATTTTTCAACAAATTGATTACATATAACTCTAAGTTATCCATATACAAGCATATTTAAACAAACAATTTGTCAAAAACATGCTTAAATCAAAAAGCCCCAAATTTAGTTAAGAACCATAATTTTCGTTTCATGCTCAAATGGCTCAAGATACCATTGTTGGGTTTCAATCAAGTCCCAATGATCATAAATCAAGCATAAAACGAGTTGAATACACATCAAAGGAAGTGCGGAATAACTCACATTGATCGGTTGGATGTTGCGAAGATGAAGAACGAACTGCTCTCCCTTGCTCGACAGTGGGCTGCGCAAATGGTGGACTGCTCGGTAGTGGGTGGATCTCCTCCTCCAAGAATCTGCCATTGATGTCATTTGAAGCTCCAAGCACGAATTTTTCGTTGCGTCGTAATTAAACGATTACGCCTAGCGAAATCACTATTCACGTCGCTAACGAATTAATTCTAAATTAATTCGTTCGCCGAATTAAAATCTAATTTTAATTCCGCGTCGAAATCCAATTTCGTTTACATATATCAAATATATTAATTTACCGATAAATTCCAAATTAATCATTCTCTATCTTAAATTGATATTTTATCCCAGATAAAATATCTCCGTAATTAATCCAAATTAATTTTCTCTCTCATTAAATTAATCCCAGATTAATTAAAGTGCGAGTCATACTTCATCGGTGAATCTTCGGGAAGCGACCCATGAGATTTCAGATATGTTGGCAGTAAATCGGGTCGTCGGACTATCCGAACACGTAAGTACCTCGTACTACGTTTACACCGATTTATAAGACAAGGTTGGCTTCTAACAAAACGCCATGCCTACCCAATTCTCCAGAAACATGCTTACAGGAATAAGCGATCTATATCAGGCGTAGTATACATGGTATTGCGTATTTCGATCTAGTATCGGATAATCACGTGCTAGGCCTGGGGCTGGAATTGTGTCTGCCCCGTACGAAGCACATGTCGGATGTCTGGTAACTAGTCTCTCTATCGGATAACTATGACCTAGTCATATTATCCCGATGACTGCAGTACTTAAGAGAACCAATATCGTATCCTAAATGACCATCATCTCCATATGACTGGAGTGACACTTCCGTCTTGACATCACACCCAACACACTACGATTCTCAATATACCCAGCATTGGCGTACACAGAATCGGTTAAAGCCCTGGACGACCTCAACCAAAGCATATTGATTGTCATATGTATTAGCGGTGCAAGTCTCAGGTTAAGACCAAATACACCTACCCTGATTTCAGATTTCCATAGACACGTAGTCATACTACCAATGGAATTCCGAGGGGGTCTGATCCAGAGCGAAGCTGTTTCCCGTACCATCGGTAAAACACAACCTCTTATTACACTTGCATCAGTATCCTATACCCAAATATATGAGAACTATGATGTTGTGCCCTCACAACGCGCACAAGAGCACATCTTGAGGATGATGACCTATCTCAACACTGCTGAAAGCCATGGAGCTCGTATTGACGAGAGTAGCCAGGTGACCATGATTATGGAAACTTTTCTGAAGATTTTCTTGCACTTTAAAAGCAACTAAGTTATGAACAAGTTGAATTTTAATTTGACCCAACTGCTTAATGAGCTCACCCACTACGAGTCCATGCTTGTGGATCTTCGTAAGCCTAGTGTTAAGGTAAATGTTGCTGAGTTTTCAAAATCTGCAAAGATATAGAAGAATAGCATTGGGAAGGCTAAAGGTATAGCTACTTGATATACGTAAAGACCTTGTTGAATGTAAATTTACAGACCAATGAATGTAAGAGACCGAGGTGGTTATGAATACTCCGTCATATTCATTGATGATTATTCTAGATATGGGTATGTTTACCTAATGCAGCACAAGTCAGATACTTTTGAAAAGTTCAAAGAGTATCGTGATGAGGTTGAGAACTAGTTAGGTAAAACAATCAAAACTCTACGAGAAGATCATGGAGGAGAATACCTTGACAAAGATTTCGAGGAATTCTTAATTGACCATGGGATAGTATCCCAACTCACAGCACCTGGAACACCATAGTAAAATGGTGTTGCAGAGAGGAGAAATCGGACCCTACTAGACATGATGAGATCTATTTTAGTTATAGCTCACTAACTAGTTCTTTGTGGGGATATGCACTGTAAACCACAATGCATATCCTTAATGTAGTTCCATCTAAGTTTGTTCCTAAGACTCCCTTAGAGTTATGGAATGGTCGTAAAACAATTTTACGACATTTCCATATATGGGGGTGTCTAGCACATGTGCTGAAGAATAAGACTGCAAAGTTGGAGCCATGTTCTCAGGTGTGCCTATTTGTAGGCTACCCTAAGGAGACTAGGGGTTGATATTTCTATAGTCATGATGATAACAAAGTGTTTGTATAGACAAATGCTACGTTTCCAGAGGAGGAATATATGAGGGAGTTCAAGCCTCGAAGTAAAGTGTTACTCGAGGAGTTACTGGCTAGTTCGACCAGCACACCATCGTCAACGACAGTTGACAAATACATAGCATCTTCGACATCTGAGCTGTTGGTTTCCTCTAAGGTTCCCAAGATCATTTATCAAGCATGAAACAAGTATGAATACACATCAAATGAGGTGCGGAATACTCACAATGAACGGTTTGAGCAATGCGTTGATAAACGAAACTTTTTAAGCCCTTTGAACCCTTGGAAGCTCACGGCAGTCCACCAAAAACCAGTCCTCAAAATCGGCCATGAATCAACCTCCATGGAAGCTTCATGCTTGTGTTGATTCCTTGCTCATGTAGTGAGTTCCCTATCACCTTTGTATGGACTCATTTGTGTGCTAGCACTTGGTGATTTCTGCCACAAAAATCACTCCATTTCTTCTCCATCATTCTCGGTAAAACTGCAGAAAACAGAAGCAAGAATTTTGGTTCTTGACCGTGTGAGAGAGAAGAGCATTTTGGCTCCAAAATGAAAAGAGAGAGAGAGATCGATTGGTTGGTGAGCGAGAAGGGAAATTGTGTATCTAATACCAAAAATTAATTTCCAAAATTAATTATATATTTTTCTCTTTCCAAAAGTCAAGCATTAAAGCTTGCCAACCACTTCCATCAATCCATCAATCAATCAATCACATCAATCAATCAAATGTCACATCACTCAAAGTGACATGTGATTTGACGTTTGATGTGACTAGCGATTTGACGTTTGATTTGACTTGCGTGCCGCACTCGAATTCGAAATGCGAATGCGCTCGTAAACAATCCCGGGCTCGGGTTCACTAATTCCAAATTAATGAATTTTCCATTGCGACGTAATTAAATGATTACGCCTAGCGAAATCACTATTCACATCGCTAACGAATTAATTCTAAATTAACTCGTTCGTCCGAATTAAAATCTAATTTTAATTCCGCGTCGAAATACAATTTCTTATAATATATCAAATATATTATTTAATCGATTAATTCCAAATTAATCGTTATCTCTCTTTAAATGATATTTTATCCCAGATAAAATATCTCCGCAATTAATCCCAGATTAATTCTCTCTCTCATCTAATTAATCCCAGATTAATAAAGTGCGAGTCATACGTCATCGGTGAATCTTCGGGAAGCGACCCATGAGATCCCCGGATATGTTGGCAGTAAATTCGGTCGTCGAACTATCTGAACACGTACGTACCAAGTATGACGATTTACCGATTTACAAGACAAGGTTGGCTTCTAGCAAAGCGCCATGCCTACCCAATTCTCCAGAAACATGCTTACAGGAATAAGCGATCTATATCAGGCGTAGTATACGTAGTATTGTGTATGTCGATCCAGTATCGGATGATCACATGCTAGGCCTGGGGCTGGAATTGTGTCTGCCCCATACGAAGCACTTATCGGATGTCTGGTGACTAGTCTCTATAATCGGATAAACCTGACCTTGTCATTTTATCCCGATAGCTGCAGCATTTAAGAGAACCAGTCTCGTATCTTACGTGACCATCATCTCCACTATGACTGGAGTGATACTTCCATCTTGACATCACACCCAATACACTACGATTCTCAATATACCCAGCATTGGCGTACACAGAACCTTTTAAAGTCCTGGACGACCGCAACCAAAGTATATTGATTGTCGCAAGTATTAGCGGTGCAAGTCTCAGGTTAAGACCAAATACACCTACCCTGATTTCGGACTTCCATAGACACATAGTCATACTACCAATGGAATTCCGAGGGGGTCTATCCAGAGCGAAGCTGTTTCCCGTACCATTGGTAAAACACAACCTCCTATTACACTTGCATGAGTATCCTATACCCAAATATATGAGAACTATACCGTTGTGCCCTCACAACGCGCACAAGTGTAATACTAGTCTTTTACGTATTTATCAGTGTCCAATCTCGATAATACTCTAACTAGGGATATTTAATGATATATCATTCGTGGACTGATATTGTCTCATATCATTCTAAATCCAGGAACAAATCATATGAACCTCCTATCATTTATATATCTAGGTGATCTAATCACAAATGATAAGAGTGCAATCTCATTTGTCACATAGTTAATTTGTACAGCAACACCGTGATCTGTACAAATAGTGACGCTATGGGTCATAATTGTCCAACAATCTCCCACTTGGCCTATAGCCAGTCACTCGAGTGTCCACCACCCGAACTATGTACGGTTGGCTCAAACTGCTGAGAAAATGCTTTCGTCAGCGGATTTGTATGATTATCATCTGATGCAATTTATTCGATCATCACATCGATGTTGCGTTTCAATCAAGTCCCAAGGATCATAAATCAAGCCTATAAAACGAGTTGAATACACATCAAATGAGGTGCGGAATAACTCACATTGATCGGTTGGATGCTGCGAAGATGAAGAACGAATTGCTCTCCCTTGCTCGGCAGTGGGCTGCGCAAATGGTGGATTGCTCGGCAGTGGGTGGATCTCTTCCTCCAAGAATCGGCCATTGATGTCCTTTGAAGCTCCAAGCTTCAACAATGGATTCCAAGCTCACGCATACACTGTCCTAACACCTTGGTATGCCTCCTAGAGTGTGTTAGCACAAAGATCTTGCAACAAAATCATGTCTTTTTCTTCTCCATTTTGCTCGGTCAAAACCAGAAAACAAGAGGAAGAAAATCGCTCTTGAGACCGTGAGAGAGAGATTAGCAATTTTTTTTTGGCTCCAAAAAGATGAAGACCGAAAAAGAGTGAGAGAGAATTTGTGGGAAAATAAAAATAAAAGGGTTTTATAATTTCCAAAATTATTAAACCATTTACCATTTTTAATTTCCAAAAAGGCAAACATTAAATGCTTGTCAATCAACTCACATCAATCTCTCAAATGTCACATCACTCAAAGTGACATGTGATTTGACGCTTGATGTGACTAATGATTTGACGCTTGATTTGACTTGCGTGCCGCATTCGAATTCGAAATGCGAATGCGCTCACAAATAATCACGGACTCGGGTTCGCTAATTTGAAATTAACGAATTTTCCGTTGCGTCGTAATTAAACTATTACGCCTAGCGAAATCACTATTCACGTCGCTAACGAATTAATTCTAAATTAATTCGTTCGCCCGAATTAAAATCTAATTTTAATTCCGCGTCGAATCCAATTTCGTTTAATATATCAAATATATTAATTTACCGATTAATTCCAAGTTAATCGTTCTCTCTCTTAAATTGATATTTTATCCCAGATAAAATATCTCCGTAATTAATCCCAGATTAATTTTCTCTCTCATTAAATTAGTCCCAGATTAATTAAAGTGCGAGTCATACGTCATCGGTGAATCTTTGGGAAACGACCCATGAGATCTCCGGATATGTTGGCAGTAAATCAGGTTGTCGGACTATCCGAACACGTAAGTACCTCGTACTACGTTTACACTGATTCACAAGACAAGGTTGGCTTCTAGCAAAGTGCCATGCCTACCCAATTCTCCAGAAACATGCTTACAGGATTAAGCGATCTATATCAGGCGTAGTATACGTGGTATTGCGTATTTCGATCCAGTATCGGATGATCACGTGCTAGACCTGGGGCTGGAATTATGTCTTCCCCGTACGAATCACATGTCAGATGTCTGGTAACTAGTCTCTATATCGGATAACTATGACCTAGTCATATTATCCCGATGACTGCAGTACTTAAGAGAACCAGTACCATATCCTACGTGACCATCATCTCCATATGACTGGAGTGACACATTCGTCTTGACATCACACCCAACACACTACGATTCTCAATATACCCAGCATTGGCGTACACAGAACCGGTTAAAGCCCTGGACGATTCTCAATATTGATTGTTGTATGTATTAGCGGTGCAAGTCTCAGGTTAAGACCAAATACACCTACCCTGATTTCGGATTTCCATAGACACGTAGTCATACTACCAATGGAATTCTGAGGGGGTCTGATCCAGAGCGAAGTTGTTTCCCGTACCATCGGTAAAACACAACCTCCTATTACACTTGCATGAGTATCCTATACCAAAATATATGAGAACTATGATGTTGTGCCCTCACAACGCGCATAAGTGTAATACTAGTCTTTTACGTATTTATCGATGTCCAATCTCGATAATACTTTGACTAGGGATATTTAATGATTTATCCTTCGTGGACTGATACTGTCTCATATCATTCTCAATCATATGGACCTCCTATCATTTATACATCTAGGTGATCTAATCACAAATGATAAGAGTGCAATCTCATTTATCACATAGCTAATTTGTACAACAACATCGTGATATGTACAAATAGTGACGCTATGGGTCATAATTGTCCAACAATCGCCACGATGTATGATCCGAACGAATCAGATGAATAGTCGAAGTATATATCTGGATCGTTGATGAGACTATTAATTCTTTAGCCCGTGCTGACGCCTAGCTCAGCTGCTAACAGAACTATATCTAATCTAATTAGATTTTGTATTGACCCAGAAAGCTTCTATTGCTGCCTCAGCTGCAGCAATAACCCGCATTAGTTGTTTATTCGGTAACAGTATCTTGCTTGGAAGATTTCCAGCTCACTGTTCCGTTATTCAAACTGTATAGTACCGTTTACGACTTATAGTCGTTTTATCGGTTTAGGAAACTTGCTACAGTGATCCCAGTCACTTCAAGTTCTCCTTCTCCATAGACTAAGACAACATCTTTAGTTCTCTAAGATACTAACAGATGTTCTTAACATCAATCCAGTGACTATCACTTGGATTGGCCTATTTGTGAATCATATGCTCAAAGCGTATGAGACACCAGGTCGCGTACATTTTTCAATGTACGATTTCACAGAGAGTTTTCATGAAAGCCAAGCTTTCACCGATTGTTATTTTGGGAATGTCATTTCCAAGAAATGACATATTATCATTATTTATAGGACTGCCGTTGTCAGTGCGCTCCCACTAACCCTCTTATATACACAAGAATCTTTTCATTTTGAATTAAATCATAAACTATTATGATTACATCAAAACGATAATTCCAAGATCCTAATGCTTGCTTCAATCCAAACATGGATCGAATAACCCACAAATCTTGTTTTCTAGTTTTGGTACGACAAAACCGTCAGGATGTTTTAAACATCCTCCAAAAGGTTTCCTTTTCAGGAAAGCGATTTCCCGTAAAGCTGACATATTTCATAAATGAAATACACAGCTTTAGCAAGCATTATCCAAATGGATTTACCATGGCAACAGGTGAAAGGTTGAATCGCGATCAACACAATGTTGATAACGATACCTTTCCGCTAAAAGCCTAGCTTTATACGTTGGTTTGTTGCCATCCATGTATGTCTTCCTCGAAGACATATAAAGTACCAATAGGCACAATGCCTTGTGGTACATCAACTAGTATCCAAAATGGTTGATATACATGGAATCCATTTCGGATCTCATGGCACTTTGCCATAATAGGGAGTCGATACCTTGTATCACTTCCTCATACGTAGTCAGTTGGTATACCTCAAAAGATTGACATCTTTATGAGGTGAGATCAGAAACCCATACCCCAGGTTGTTTTCTGACTCTCTCCGACATATGCAGTTCTTGTGTATTTGAAGATTAATGTTATAATTTTCATCCTTGATGAACTATATGTGTTCCATTAAGATTCGGTGCCTGGAATAGTATTACTCCGATTTTCATCGAGTTTTACTATCCTCCCACTTACCACTGCATATCGGTATTCCTCTTAGGAAAACCACATGGCGAGCAACAATCTAATTGTTCTCTTGTGAGTTGTATAAGTACTATACTTTGGTATCCCTAGGATAACCTACAATTGGCACTTATCCAATTTGGGTTTTAGCTTGGTATCATCCAAACGTATGCCTAGCATACCCAAATATTCAGGAATGAGAAACTTGGTTTCTTTCCTGTTCATATCTAATATGTAATCTGTCTAATAGATTTTTATGGAACCTTATTCTAAATAAATTCTGCACTGTTAAAACTTTTCCGTTGAAGGAAATGGTAGCTCAGAGCGACTCATGATTAGCCTTATCATGTCTAACATAATTCAGTTTATCTCAGTTCGGACACACCGTCAAACTGACGTTTTCCTGGAGGAGTCCTCATTGAAAGAATACTTTACTCTTTCAAGCATATTGGAAACTTATTGCTTAAGTATTTTCCATTACGGTCTTACCGTGACGGTCTAATACTTTAGCCGATCTGTTTGTCTATTTCGTGTCGAAAACTGTAAAAGTTTCTGATTTGTGTTTGAAAGAAACGCATAACCATAACGCGATGCCACATCCGTAAAGGTCACGAAATATTCATATCCACCCCTAGCCTAGCTAGACATGGGCCCACTTGATTCACTATGAACTAGGGCTAACAGATTGGTGGCATTTGCACTTTTACCAAGTAAATAGTGTTTTAGGCACTTTGCCCTATAAACTAGATTCGTTGACTTTATTTGATTGGAATCAAATTAGTCCTGGTACCCACTCTTCAAAAGTGCGGATATATGATTCTTGTTTAATCGTGTCCCAAACAACAATGCCACAATTGAGTTTCTTCTGATCAAATCAGTTTGAGCTATTTGTTTGTCATTTTGTACGTTTGAGATTTATTTATATTCAAAATATAAATTCTATTATTCGCATCTAATGTGTTTATCTCAATATCATCTTTATATAATAAAACACTTTAGTGTTCTAGAATATAAAGGTTCACCCGCAGCGGGTTAAACACTGATACAGAGATAATGTATCTAGTCAAACTAGTTACATTATAACAGTTTCCAAATTTAGGTACATACCCGAAGGTGGTTCCTAAACTTAGGTATCTAGGGTCAAAACAATGAATTTCGTCCCGTTTCCGATTCGCAGATGAATCTCAACTGAAGTCAGTATCCTGCTCATAGCAGATTCTGAACATCAATATATATTTATGTATCACACTAAGTATTTAAAATCCAAATTAATACTAGTAGTGAACATAATTATGACAAACATATTTGAAGTCAGAGCCTTGCTCGTCTTCAATTCCTTCATCTCTGCTTTGCCCAAATGGCAGTCACGCTTCCGCGATCCCGTTTGCCACAATTTAGACAGACATTTTGGGATATGTCATTTAGCTTCCCAGAAGATTATAATGATTTTGCATTTGCCCTTTTTCATATTCTAGAAGCCTTTGGCCAAGCCTCGGGTTTCTAGAATATCGAAGTAAGGTGCGCCTTGCGCTACTTGCCTATTACAAATTTTGACTTTATCTCCTTGAGAATAGTCATTAACTCTCCAAGAGTTATTTATTGCAATTTAGTACTTCTAAAATCTAAGTATAGATTTATGAAGATCCTTCAATTTCAGTATCATACTTTAAAGATCTAATCCTTAGTTCTGATTCAGAAATTAAGGAGTCTACTGCGACAAGCTTAATGGATTAAGCACTAAAGTTATCATCACATAAATCTTCCAAAGATTATGCTCTACTATTTGCTTAACTTCGGGCTTAGGCATAATATGTTATTTTATCAAATAAAGTAACTTATTATTTTTCTAGGACCATCCTGAAATTTTATTCCCAATTTGAAAATTAAACCATTTAAATACATTTTCCCTAGGATTATGTTTTAAATGTCAATCTTTCAATTTTAATCTTGATTTTAATAGTCCAACTATTTAATCAACGATTTAGGTACTATTTATTATAATGATTACAATAGTCCAACTATTTAATCAACTATAATTTAATAGATTAAAATCAATTATATTGATTACTATAATCCAATTATAAAATCAACTATAAATGAATAGTTTGAATATAGTCCAACTATTAATTAAAACAACGATTTAAATATTAGTCCAACTAACATTTAATTTATAACGACGAATGATATTTGTTTGAGCGCGTATGGCAAGTAATTAAACGAATATTGCAAATTCAATTCTTGCATCCCACTATTTTCCGATGAGCCTCTAACCCTCTGTCGAGTACTCGGGAAACCGTGTTTCCTAGTGGGCTAGGATCACGTTAAATATCACACAATCTTGACTTTGGCCAACAAATTGTATGATATTTAATTAGGTAGATCTCTAAGATCAATTGGATCCAATCCAATTCCTAGATCCGATAGGAGGACATCCAAGTCCAAAACATATATCTTATATATGCCAATACATCCAATGTATTACCTAACCTTTTTCCTCTGAATCAACTAAGCCTTGGCTTTGGCACAACAAACTTAGTGATCCCAGTTAAGCGCGACCCATTGACCATGGAAAGCTTCGTAATCAATTTCGATGGACAAGAAGTGGTCTTGACTTTGGCCAACAAACCACAACTTGGACAAGACACTGACATGGAACAAAGCTCTCGTGATTCAAACACATCTTCGACGGACAAAGGCCTTGACTTTGGCCAACAAGCCAATGCCAGTCTCGGATCTTGAGTGAGAATCACTCGATGGAAGGAAATACACTTAATATTTAGCGAGGGTTTTTTCGAGTGTAAATTGGCAACCAATTTATTATCTTTGTTAAGGTCTCATCATCATACACCCTTAAACATGCATTCTAAACACATAATAAAGCGCATATGAATAAAATAATAATGATATGCGGATGGATACTTTACACATTGATCCTAGATCAAATATCTCCTTTTCTCTCTCCCGCTAGCACAAATATTTCTTCTACCCGTTACACTACACTTCTAAAGAAACCTCATTTACATTGAGGGGAATAGGTGAGAAGAGAATACAAAGAAATGAGAGGTAATAAGGCTGGACACGCAGGTCCAATTAATAAATCAAATTTATTACAATTTCCAAAATTGCCACACCCATCTAATATCCATCTGATATACATTATTCATGCATCGCAACCATGTATTCACACAAGCATGTTATCAATCAATCTAATCAAATTAATTAATCTGATAATTAATGATCATCCAATGTTCAAACAACGATTTGATTTTGCGCGAGTCAAACTCGTTTTGCGAATAAGTACTCAAAGTACGAATTCTCGAATTAAATTAAACTACATAATTAAATCTAATTCAATTTGTATTTAATACTAATTAGCTATTTAATTCCAAATTAAATACTACACCTTATTAATAAACCTTTTACGACTTAAATTCCAAATTTAATCGTTACGGGTCTCAAAGCCCGATTAATATCCAATATTCATTTAATTAAAGTCCAATGGGCTTTTAATTAATTTCTTGAGGCGTGGACTTTTGGTCAACTCGGGTCAAACCCAATAACCAAAGTCCAATCCGGGAATTACCCCATAAGCCCAGAAATCAATTTAGGCCTATTAGGCCCAATTAAACTTTAAAGGTCCATTAGTCGCATTTGGGCTTTATGGAAGCGGTTTTGGGCCCAATTGGATCTAATCCATTTGGCCTAAACCTAACTTGGTACAACCAAGCCCAATAAACCCAATAACAACATAACAAGCCCAATTTCTAAAATTGGCCCAACATAATTAAATTACAAAATCCAATTTCACAATTCAATTATCCTTGTTAAGTGTATTACATAATTAATTACCCAATTCAATATTTCCAGAACACCAATTAGCCCAATTAATCATGTTCGTTTTCATCATCACATGTCCAACACATTTTGATTAAAATCAAACCCATATACCATGCTACATGTCTCGACCAAATGGGAAATTTATGCCCAAATCAAATTCAATTCAACATTAAATCAATATCCCAAAATGATTTCCAACACATCAAATGAATCAAAAAATCAAAATCCAAGACAATTTAGGGCTTCTCTATTTTCGGCCAAGCCTTCAAAATTGGGGAAAATTATCCAAACACATTTTCATCAAATTGATCTAATCAATCCTCAATTAAACATCAATTAAGCATACTAATTCATCCAATTTCATTATACATGCTCAAAATCAATTTTGCCCAAATTTTAACCCTAAATCTTTTTCATGCTTTCAAAGGCTCAAGATACCATTGTTGGTTTCCTCTAAGGTTCCCAAGATCATTTATCAAGCATGAAACAAGTATGAATACACATCAAAGGAGGTGCAGAATACTCACAATGAACGGTTTGAGCGATGCGGTGATAAACGAAACTTTTTAAGCCCTTTGAACCCTTGAAAGCTCACGACAGTCCACCAAAAACCAGTCCTCAAAATCGGCCATGAATCAACCTCCATGGAAGCTCCAAGCTTGTGTTGATTCCTTGCTCATGTAATGAGTTCCCTATCACCTTTGTATGGACTCATTTGTGTGCTAGCACTTGGTGATTTTTTCCACAAAAACCACTTCATTTCTTCTCCATCATTCTCAGCAAAACTGCAGAAAACAGAAGCAAGAATTTTGGTCCTTGACCGTGTGAGAGAGAATAGCATTTTGGCTCCAAAATGAAAAGAGAGAGAGACCGATTGGTTGGTGAGAGAGAAGGGAAATTGTGTATCTAATACCAAAAATTAATTTCCAAAATTAATTATATATTTTTCTCTTTCCAAAAGTCAAGCATTAAAGCTTGCCAACCACTTCCATCAATCCATCAATCAATCAATCACATCAATCAATCAAATGTCACATCACTCAAAGTGACATGTGATTTTACGCTTGATGTGACTAGCGATTTGACGCTTGATTTGACTTGCGTGCCGCACTCGAATTTGAAATGCGAATGCGCTCGCAAACAATCCCGGGCTCGGGTTCGCTAATTCCAAATTTACAAATTTTCCGTTGCGACGTAATTAAATGATTACGCCTAGCGAAATCACTATTCACGTCGCTAACAAATTAATTCTAAATTAACTCGTTCGCCCGAATTAAAATCTAATTTTAATTCCGTGTCGAAATCCAATTTCTTATAATATATCAAATATATTATTTAATCGATTAATTCCAAATTAATCGTTATCTCTCTTTAAATGATATTTTATCCCAGATAAAATATCTCTGCAATTAATCCCAGATTAATTCTCTCTCTCATCTAATTAATCCCAGATTAATAATGTGCGAGTCACACGTCATCGGTGAATCTTCGGGAAGTGACCCATGAGATCCCCGTATATGTTGGCAGTAAATTCGGTCGTCGAACTATCCGAACATGTACGTACCAAGTACGACATTTTACCGATTTACAAGACAAGGTTGGCTTCTAGCAAAGCGCCATGCCTACCCAATTCTCCAGAAACATGCTTATAGGAATAAGCGATCAATATCAGGTGTAGTATACGTAGTATTGTATATGTCGATCCAGTATCGGATGATCACGTGTTGGGCATGGGGCTGGAATTGTGTATGCCCCGTACGAAGCACTTGTCGGATGTCTGGTGACTAGTCTTTATAATCAGATAAACCTGACCTTGTCATTTTATCCCGATAGCTGCAGCATTTAAGAGAACCAGTCTCGTATCCTACGTGACTGTGGGACACAGAAACTGGACGACGCATGTTGTCCCGGGCTCACGGCCCGATTGGGAGTACGGAGTAGCCTGCGGGGACTAAACTAGAGAATAATGGAGTCACCACCCGGTGTGAACCGGGAAAATGATTTAAGGCCGCACTCACTCCTCGCAAGGGAAGACCTCAAACCGTTGGGTTCGGAATGGTCCCTTACATATGCCACTTGTAATAAAATGATTTGTGCTTTACTTTAATCGAGTTTATCAACATATATTCCTGAGGGGTAATTTACTCCTAAGTTCACATGCATACATCAAAAGTGCATCTAAGTTCACATGTAACCTATGTCCAAATTTGCATGCATAACAATAAATTGGAATAACGACACACATACAACTCTGTAAGCACGTTATATTCATTGATGCGGAAACGCAAGTAAACGATAATCATACAAGCATGCATACAAATTAATTGGGATAACGAAAAACATGTAATCTCATAAACACATTGTACTTTTACATGCGGAAACATAAATAAATGGCAATTGCACGATCATGTGTATTAAAGAGAGGTAACTAGATATACAGTGCAAAAAGAGTAACTAATGGGAACAAACATGGATGAAATATGCTTAAAGAACCAGTTCAGTACGCATGCGTTCGAGTAGCGTTCGTAAACACGTTCGAACATCAGTCAGAAGGCTCGCGTTCGAGTTACATTCTTCGACGCGTTCGAACGGGGTAAGACCTGATGCATGATAAAACAGAAAGTATACGCGTTCGAGTAGCGTTTGTAAATGCGTTCGAACGGAGGAGGGACGAGAGCATGTGTTCGAGTTGCGTTCTTGTACGCGTTCGAACGGGGTAAGACCTGGCGCCTAATAAAAATAGAAAGTATGCGCATTTGAGTGGCGTTCGTAAACGCGTTCGAATGGTAGAGGGCCGAGATCATACGTTCGAGTTGCGTTCGATGACGCGTTCGAACGGAAACTGGCAGATTGCATACATTCATATGGTTTTAGATACCGCATTCAAACAGAATCACAACAACGACATATCTAATCACATGGACATCTAAATCATGCATAAAGATTAACATACTAATGGCTAAATCATGCTTAAGAATAAATAACGCACTAGGCCTAATCAGGCTAAATAAATAAATAACGTACTAGCAACCTAATCATGCTCAAATACAAGTTTGGATAAAACGAAATACATGTATCTCTCAAGTGGTACGTGGAGTTGTATCCCGAGTGCAGACCGTACTATCGTCCATTCGGATTCGGCTACGGAATTTACGTCCGGGTTTCCATCCGATATACCACAAAAGAGAACACGCATTTCGTTCATCCGGAATTCACATCATGCCTCAACAAACGACTCTCATGCGATAATATATTAAAATAAATAAAAGACAAATGAAAGATAATAAATACAAGGTGCCCTCAGGTCTAACCTTTTGTGTCGACTCTCGGAAGCACGTTACAAGGCCGTCAGAATGGCTAAAACTCCGTAACATTTCTGGTTCGCTGGTTCACGTCTTTCCTTCGCTATTTCACTGTTCGAGCTGCTGTTTCACTCTGTTTCACTGTTGTTTCCTCGCTGTTTTACTGCTGGTTCTTTGCGGTTTTAAGGGGTGAAATATGGGCTGTTTCGGTGTTGGTTTTAAGGGCTTAAGGGCTGCGGTTTTGGTGATTTTCGAAAGGGTTTCTGGATGGTTTTTTGGTGCAGTTTTGGGTCGGTTCTCTAGGTCTAAACTTGCGGAAAAATGGGCAGTGGGGTTAGGCAGTGTGCGGCAGTTTTAGGGTTATTTCAGGGGCTTTTATGCATGCAGTGAGGGGCTCGTATTTGGCATGAAGTGGGATGTTGAAGTGAAGATTACGTGAGCTGTTTTGAGGGAAGCGGGTGAGAGTAATTTTTTGTTTGTAAGGTGTTGGCTTGTGAAGGGGCTGGTGAGGGTTAACGTGGATGCATAAGTGGGTTGGTGAGTGTGTGGGGTACGTGGCTGTTTAATGGGTGTAATAGGCTGCTTTGAGGGATTGGCGTGAGGTGATCTGTCTGGTGAGTTGCTCTCGGCTGATGGCAGTGCTTTAGGGTTTTTAGCTTGTTCTTATTTTGGTCGGTGGGTAGACTGCTTGAAGGTTTAGGGACGTGAGGCAAGGTCTGATGAAGTTTCCAGGTTTCTGTGAGGGGGATGTGTGCGTTGAATGGCTGAGTGATGATGAGATTGAGGGCCGAGAGAGGTGGTCTCCTCCTAGAGTTTGTTTTGTTTGTTTTTTTTATGGTGTCGTGAGTGTGGTCTTTCTTTTTTGTATTTGGCCGTCAATGAGCTAGGAGCAAGGGTTGCATTTATGTGTTGTTTTTATAAAGGGAGGTAGGGTTTGCATGGTTTTTGAAAGGAAACAAAATCAATTATTGATGCATGTGTGGTATTTGATTTAAATAGTTTAGGCAAGGATATTTAATTTTTTGGTGGGAATTATATTAAATTGGTAGGTGATTTTTAAATTGGATTTGATTTAGTTTAATTTAGGTAGGGATATATTTAGATTAGGAATTTAATTTAGGAAAAGAATTATTTAATTTGATTTTAATTTGGAAGTGATTTATTTAATTTTGGAATTAGGATTTAATTAGATATTAATTTAATTTAATTTATAACATGTATTTTAAATGCTTTAATTATTTTTTGGATTGGGCTTGGGTGAGATGGGCTTGGTGGGCTAATTGGGCTTAGGTGTGAGGCTAGCAGCAAAACCAGAAATACCGACGCCGTTCGAACGCCGATTCGAATGCTACACGAACGCCCACAATCTGTTTGACGTTTGAACGTGGTCACGAAGGCAGCACGAACGAAAACAGTGAACTTGTGAAATGAACCTGATGACATACTTATTCTGAATTTCCCCTTCCGACGTCCGTTTCCCACGACTTCCGCGACTTAAAAGGTAATGTATCCAAATGAGACTCATCATAGGAACTTGTATGCAAAAATGTAGTGCCTACAGTCGCCCCCACTTTGATGGGACTTGTGTAATGTGTAATAGTGACAATCCTATCAAAGTTATGCAATGCATTTTTACTTACCTGGCTCGCCAGCTGCCACTTGACTTGCCATGTGTTGAGTTGAGTTGATTTGGTGGTGAGGTGCTGCGACCCCTGGTTCATTCCCGAACCGTGCTCTATTTTTGGAGCGCCATTTTCGGCATCTGTTGTGTGTGCTCCATTTTGGAGCGCCATTTTCGGCATCTGTTGTGTGTGCTCCATTTTGGAGCGCCATTTTCGGCATCTGTTGTGTGTGCTCCATTTTGGAACGCCATTTTCGGCATCTGTTGTGTGTGCACCATTTTGGAGTGCCATTTTCGGCATCTGTTGTGTGTGCTCCATTTTGGAACGCCATTTTCGGCATCTGTTGTGTGTGCTCCATTTTGGAGCGCCATTTTCGGCATCTGCTATGTGTACTCCATTTTGGAACGCCATTTTTGGCCTTTGTTGTGTGTGCTCCATTTTGGAACGCCATTTTCGGCATTTGCTGTGTGTGTTCCATTTTGGAGCACCATTTTCGGCATCTGTTGTGTGTGCTCCATTTTGGAGCGCCATTTTCGGCATTTGTTATGGTAGCGGTCCATTTCTGAACCGTGATGTCCGAGAATGTGGCTCATTTTTGAACCGTTACTTGATGAGGTGGTCTTTGCCGCTACAATCCTGTGAATACAAAACAAAAATTGTATGTATGTGATATGTATGCATGTATGTATGGATGCATGATGCTGATGTGGGCCTCACCCCCAAACCGATACCGATGTGGGCCTCGCCCCTAAACTGACACTGATGTGGGCCTCGCCCCCAAACTGATACTGAAGTGGGCCTCGGCCCTAGGACTCATCCCCAAACTGATACTGATGTAGGCTTCGGCCTTAAACTGATACTGATGTGGGCATCGGCCTTAAACTGATACTGATGTGGGCCTCGACCCTCGGGACTCATCCCCAAACTGATACTGTTGTGGGCATCGACCTTAAACTGATACTGATGTGGGCCTCGACCCTCGGGACTCATCCCCAAACTGATACTGGTGTGGGCCTCGGCCCTGGGACTCATCCCCAAACTGATGTTGATGTGGGCCTCGGCCCTAACTGATACTGACATGGGCCTCGCCCCCAAACTGATACTGATATGGGCCTCGCCCCAAGCTGATACTGATGTGGGCCTCACCCCCAACTGATACTGATATGGGCCTCGCCCCCAGACTGATACTGATATGGGTCTCACCCCAACTGATACTGATATAGGCCTCGCCCCCAGACTGATACTGATATGGGCCTCGCCCCAACTGATACTGATATGGGCCTCGCCCCAACTGATACTGATATGGGCCTCACCCCCAACTGATACTGATGTGGGCCCCACCCCCAACTGATATTGATGTAGGCCCCGCCCCCAACTGATACTGATATAGGCCTCGCCCCCAGCTGATACTGATATGGGCC
Source organism: Zanthoxylum bungeanum (assembly GCA_019454045.1). NCBI lineage: Eukaryota > Viridiplantae > Streptophyta > Magnoliopsida > Sapindales > Rutaceae > Zanthoxylum > Zanthoxylum bungeanum. Next base: position 83,369 of record SKCR01023419.1, on the reverse strand, counting down.
TCGCCCCCTGACTGATACTGATATGGGCCTCGCCCCAAACTGATATTGATGTGGGCCTCACCCCCAACTGATACTGATATGGGTCTCGCCCCTAGACTGATACTGCTGATATGGGCCTCCCCCCAGACTGATACTGATATGGGCCTCGCCCCAGACTGATACTGATATGGGCCTCGCCCCTGTGATTCATTCCTGAAGACTGCTGACATTGCACTGTTGCTGCTTCTGGTTGGCTTGCATTTGACGCTCTCTCTTTTTCTCCTTTGAAACCTTTTATTACAAAATAGAACAAACACAAAAAGGATGCAAATATGTTACGTGTATGCATGCATGCATGATTGAGTTTCCTATCCCGTTGGGTTAGGTCTTCTGTCGGTACTCTTGGTGGCTGCTCGGTCTTTTGACAAGTCTGCCCTCTTCCCTAACCAACGGGTATCTATGATGGCTTTCAAGACAAAAGGGAGTTAACATGGTGCATGTATGCATGAGGTGCATATTATGCATGAGATGCATGCGATACAAGAAATATGTCAACTCATTATAATTTTCACACAAATCGGCCCATCATCATTTTAGAAGCTTTTTGGCTAACTGTCATAGGAGTGAACTCGTCCCAGTTTAAATGGCCCAACAAGTTCACATCTCATGACAAGAATTCCAACAGTATCCAAATGATAATGTTCTTAAACACAAACATATAATGGCCCATTGGTGTTTTAGAAGCTTTCGGCCCAATCATCATAAGATATGTTCTTGTCCCAGTTTAAATGGCCCAACAAGCCCATACCTCATGAAAAAAGGTCCGAATGGATCCAAACGACCATGTTCCCAAACACAAGCACAAGTAAATAATTCTTATTAGTTCTACGACTACGGTTCACATGCGGGTTTACGGGGGTGTGGACAAAGGCTCTCGCTGACGAAGGATTACCCACAACTAGGTCTCCTCACTCAAGGGTTCTAGCGACCAAGTGAGCGCACCTTTTTTATACACTAAGGTACGTGCCAACGAGCCATGGTGTGTGACTGACTGTCAAATGGACTTCCCGTTGTAGATTCCCCAGAGGGAGGGTGGAGCGAGGCTCTCTTAAGTACCCAAGCCTCTTAGGCTCTTATCGCTTGGTGTCAGGAATAAACAATGAGTCCTCCAAATTAGTCCATCACAGTAGGCTACGAGTAGATGATTATCTATATGCCTTCACAGATTTTCCTTCTAGAAAGGTAGTGAATGAAAGAAGACACCAAACCATTACCTAGCCTTAAAAGTGCCTTTGATTAAACCCATTTCAACCCACTATAGGAACGGTTAACTTAAAGCACAAATCATAATATTACAAGACATTATTTCGGGGCCGATTCTCTATCCGTAGTGGAGTCGCCAGACTGTGGGACACAGAAACTGGGTGACGCAGCGAGGCCCGGTTGGGAGTACAGAGTAGCCCGCGGGGGACTAAACCGGAGAATAATGGAGTCGCCACCCGGTGTGAACCTGGAAAATGATTTAAGGCCACACTCACTCCTCACAAGGGAAGACCTCAAACCGTTGGTTCGGCATGGTCCCTTACTTATGCCACTTGTAATAAAATGATTTGTGCAATAATTTAATCGAGTCTAGCAACACATATTCCTGAGGGGTAATTTACTCCTAAGTTCGCATGCATACATCAAAAGTGCATCTAAGTTCACATGTAACCTATGTCCGAATTTGCATGCATAAAGATAAATTGGAATAACGACACACATACAACTCCATAAGCACGTTATATTCATGGATACGGAAACGCAAGTAAACGATAATCATACAAGCATGCATACAAATGAATTGGGATAACGACAAACATGTAATCTCATAAACACATTGTACTTTTACATACGGAAACACAAATAAATGGCAATTGCACGATCATGTGTATTAAAGAGAGGTAACTAGATATACAGTGCAAAAAAAGTAACTAATGGGAACAAGCATGCATGAAATATGCTTAAAGAACCAGTTCAGTACGCATGCATTCGAGTTGCGTTCGTAAACGCGTTCGAACGTCAGTCAGAAGGCTCGCGTTCGAGTTGCGTTCTTGGACGCGTTCGAACGGGGTAAGACCTGATGCATGATAAAACAAAAAGCATGCGCGTTCGAGTAGCGTTCTTGTATGCGTTCGAACGGGGTAAGATCTGACGCTTGATAAAAACAGAAAGTATGCGCGTTCGAGTGCAGTTCGTAAATGCGTTCGAACGGCAAAGGGCCGAGAGCATGCGTTCGAGTTGCGTTCGATGACGCGTTCGAACGGGAACTTGCAGATTGCATACATTCATATGGTTTTAGATACCGCATTCAAACAGAATCACAACAACGACATATCTAATTACATGGACATCTAAATCATGCATAAAGATTAACATACTAAGGGCTAAATCATGCTTAAGAATAAATAACGCACTAGGCCTAATCAGGCTAAATAAATAAATAACGTACTAGCAGCCTAATCATGCTCAAATAATAGTTTGGATGAAACCAAATACATTTATCTCTCATGTGGTACGTGGAGTTGTATCCCGAGTGCAGACCGTACTACCGTCCATTCGGATTTGGCTACGGAATTTACGTTCGGGTTTCCATCCGATATACCACAAAAGAGAACACGCATTCCGTTCATCCGGAATTCACATCATGCCTCAACAAACGACTCTCATGCGATAATATATTAAAATAAATAAAAGACAAATGAAAGATAATAAATACAAGGTGCCCTCAGGTCTAACCTTTTGTGTCGACTCTCGGAAGCACGTTACAAGGCCGTCGGAAGGGCTAAAACTTCGTAACTTTTCTGGTTCGCTGGTTCATATCTTTCCTTCGCTGTTTCGCTGCTCGAGCTGCTGTTTCACTCTATTTCGCTGCTTTTTCCTCGCTGTTTTGCTGCTGGTTCTTTACGGTTTTAAGGGGTGAAATAGGGGCTGTTTCGGTGTTGGTTTTAAGGGCTTAAGGGCTGCGGTTTTGGTGATTTTCGAAAGGGTTTCTTGATGGTTTTTTGGTGCAGTTTTGGGTCGGTTCTGGGTCGGTTCTCCAGGTCTAAACTTGCGGCAAACTGGGCAGTGGGGTTAGGCAGTGTGCGGTAGTTTTAGGGTTATTTCAGGGGCTTTTATGCATGCAGTGAGGGGCTCGTATTTGGCATGAAGTGGGTTGTTGAAGTGAAGATTACGTGAGCTGTTTTGAGGGAAGCAGGTGAGAGCAATTTTTTTGTGTGTAAGGCGTTGGCTTGTGAAGGGGCTGGTAAGGGTTAACGTCGCTGCATAAGTGGGTTGGTGAGTGTGTGGGGTACATGGCTGTTTAATGGGTGTAATAGGCTGCTTTGAGGAATTGGCGTGAGGTGATCTATCTGGTGAGTTGCTCTCGGCTGATGGCAGTGCTTTAGGGTTTTTAGCTTGTTCTTATTTTGGTCGGTGGGTAGACTACATGAAGGTTTAGGGACGTGAGGCAAGGTCTAATGAAGTTTCCAGGTTTCTATGAGGGGGATGTGTACGTTGAATGGCTGAGTGATGATGAGATTGAGGGCCGAGAGAGGTGGTCTCCTCCAAGGGTTTGTTCTATTTGTTTTCTTTTATGGTGCCGTGAGTGTGGTCTTTCTTTTTTGTATTTGGCCGTCAATGAGCTAGGAGCAAGGGTGGCAATTATGTGTTGTTTTTATAGAGGGAGCGAATGAATTAGGGTTTGCATGGTTTTTGAAAGGAAACAAAATGAATTATTGATGCATGTGTGGTATTTGATTTAAATAGTTTAGGCAAGGATATTTATTTTTTTGGTGGGAATTATATTAAATTGGTAGGTGATTTTTAAATTGGATTTGATTTAGTTTAATTTAGGTAGGGATATATTTAGATTAGGAATTTAATTTAGGAAAAGAATTATTTAATTTGATTTTAATTTGGAAGTGATTTATTTAATTTTGGAATTAGGATTTAATTAGATATTAATTTAATTTAATTTAATTTGTGACATGCATTTTAAATGTTTTAATTATTTTTTGGATTGGGCTTGGGTGAGATGGGCTTGGTGGGCTAATTGGGCTTAGGTGTGAGGCTAGTAGTAAAACCAGAAATACCGACGCCGTTCGAACGCCGATTCGAACGTTACACGAACGCCCGCAATCTGTTTGACATTTGAACGTGGTCACGAAGGCAGCACGAACGAAAACAGTGAACTTGTGAAATGAACCTGATGACATACTTATTCTGAATTTTCCCTTCCGACGTCCGTTTCTCGAGACTTTCGCGACTTAAAAGGTAGTGTCTCTAAATGAGACTCATCATAGGGACTTGTATGCAAAAATGCAGTGCCTACAGTGACCATCATCTCCACTATGATTGGAGTGATACTTCCGTCTTGACATCACACCCAATACACTACGATTCTCAATATACCCAGCATTGGCGTACACATAACATGTTAAAGTCCTGGACGACCGCAACCAAAGTATATTGATTGTCGCAAGTATTAACAGTGCAAGTCTCAAGTTAAGACCAAATACACCTACCCTGATTTCGGACTTCCATAGACACATAGTCATACTACCAATGGAATTTCGAGGGGGTCTATCCAGAGCGAAGCTGTTTCCCTACCATCGGTAAAACACAACCTCATATTACACTTGCATGAGTATCTTATACCCAAATATATGAGAACTATGCTGTTGTGCCCTCACAACGCGCACAAGTGTAATACTAGTCTTTTACGTATTTATCGATGTCCAATCTCGATAATACTCTGACTAGGGATATTTAATGATCTATCCTTCGTGGACTGATACTGTCTCATATCATTCTCAATCCAGGAACAAATCATAGGGACCTCCTATCATTTATATATCTAGGTGATCTAATCACAAATGATAAGAGTGCAATTTCCTTTGTCACATAGTTAATTTGTACGACAACACCGTGATCTGTACAAATAGTGACGCTATGGGTCATAATTGTCCAACATGAGCGTCAAATACAAGTTCGTCAGAATGATCTACCACCTAGACGTAGTGGGAGGGTTGTACGACAGCATGATCGCTACCTTGGGGTTGGAGAGGCACAAGTTGTCGCATCCAGCGATGGTATAGATGATCCATTGACCTATCATAGTGCAATGGATGATTCTGACAAAGATGAATGGCTCAAATCCATGAACCTAGAGATGTAGTCCATGTACTCCAACTCAGTCTGGGAACTTGTAGACCAACCTGATGGGGTGAAACCCATAGGTTGCAAGTGGATCTACAAGAGGAAGAGGGGAGCAGATGGGAAGGTACAGACCTTCAAGGCTAGGCTAGTGGCAAATGGTTATACCTAGAAAGAGAGAGTTGACTATGAGGAAACTTTCTCGCCAGTAGCCATGCTCAAATCCATACGCACTCTTATATTCATTGCCGCATATTATGACTATGAAATTGGGAAAATGGACGTCAAGACTGCATTCTTGAATGGCAATCTTAATGAGAGTATCTATATGGTACAACCAGAGGGGTTCATAGCCCAAGGACAAGAGAAAAAAGTTTGCAAACTGCAAAGGTCCATCTATGGACTTAAACAAACATCTCGATCTTGGAATATAAGATTTCATAACATGATCAAGTCTTATGATTTTGAGCATAATATCGATGAGCCTTGTGTATACAAGCGCGTCATTGACGGGAATGTGGTTTTTCTTATTTTATACATCGATGATATTTTACTCATTCGGAATGATGTAAATATATTATCGGACGTGAAAACCTGGCTAGCTAACCAATTCCAAATGAAAGATATCGGAGAGGCCATTTATGTTCTTGAGATTCAACCTCTTCGGGATCACAAGAAACAACTGTTAGCTATGTCTCAGGCATCCTATATCGACAAGATCCTTGTGCGATTTGGGATGCAGAATTCCAAGAAAGGCAATATGCCTTATCGGCATGGAATTAATTTTTCGAAAGAACAGTCTCCTAAGACACCTCAAGATGTTGAGGAAATGAGACATCTCATATGCCTCAACAGTTGGTAGTCTCATTTATGCTATGTTATGCACGATACCGGACATCTATTTTGCAGTGGGAGTAGTCAGTAGGTTTCAGTCGAACCCAAGATTGGATCACTGGGTGGCTGTGAAACACATTCTCAAGTATCTTAAGAGAATGATAGATTATATGCTTGTATCTGGTGAGGATATGATCCTAAGGGGGTATACGGACTCTGATTTTCAGACAGATGTCGATTCTAGGAAATCAACATCTGGATCAGTGTTTACCCTAGGCGGTGGGGCCATAGTATGGCAGAGTATAAAGCAAACTTGCATTGTTGACTCCATCATAGAGGCTGAATATGTAGCAGCTAAGGAAGCATTTTGGCTCCGTAAATTCTTGGGAGATCTGGAAGTTGTTCCATATATGGATAGACCACTCACATTTTTTGGGATAATAGTGGTGCGATGGCAAACTCTAAAGAACCAAGAAGCCACAAGAGGGGAAAACATATAGAGAGGAAATATCATCTTATCAAGGAGATAGTGCAAATATGAGATGTTAACGTCACAAAGATTGCATCCGCAGAGAACCTGGCTGATCCGTTTTCAAAGACCTTGTTGGCTAAAGTGTTTGAAGGTCACCTAGATGGTCTAGGATTATGTGACATGTTCCATTTGCTCTAGTGCAAGTGGGATATTGTTGGGATGTATGCCCTAGATCTACATGTAATGTAAACGGCTTTATGTGTTTTGAAATAAAATGATGCAATATTCATTTATCAAAATGTTTGTTTAATTTTCGCATATTATAAATTATCTTGATTACCCTAGATTACTTATGTGCCTTCAGACTTAGTGTATGAGTGTCATACACAAGAGAATTTAAGTCTGAAGTTAGTGATCTTAAACAGTCCATAGAGAGCAAACAAAGCGGGTACTTTATTTTTGGTTTATCTATAGCTGCGGTTCATTCTATATTTGTATGGCGACCTTAATCCGGGATCGTCCATGTAGAGACATGAGAATGGATGCACCTTGTATGATGTGATCATATAGGACTGGACCCAGATGGAAATGACATTCTTATAATATCCGGTAAACCAAGAAAGTCATTTCAATCTACTAGATGGTCATATATGGATTGATCTTAATCCTGAGTGTACTATGAACTCCTGCATGGCAGGCTATGTCCTTTGATTTACAAAGGTGAGGTTGGTGTAGCAGTTCCGACCAATAGCTACGTACTTTGGGGGCATGATCTGTTTTGTAGCTGGGAATATTTTACATAGATATGGAGTTCATTCCTTCTTGCGAGAAGTAGAAGAGTATATTTCTTAAGGGTCTGTTTGGTTGGGGGGTTTTGGAGGGGAGGGGAGGGGAGGAGAGTGATTATTTTAAATTATAGTTGTTGGTTCAATTTTTTGGAGGGGAGGGGAGGGGAGGGGAGGGGAGCAAAATCCCTCATAAGCCAATTTTTGCTCCCCTCCAAAAGTGGGGGGTTTTGGAGGGGAGAGAAAGTGAGCAATTAAATATTAAATACATTGACTAAATTATCCCTACTTATACATTAAAATCTAAAATTATCTTAATTACAAATCTCTCTTATATTTGCTTCACCATTCAATTCTTTTTATTCTCTTATCTTATATTTGTTTTAATTTTATTTTTAATAACACGTATTATGTAGAGCTTTTAATTTTAATTTTATTATTTGTTTAATTCAAGATAATATAAGCCTATATTGTTTTAATTTTATTTATAAAATGCTATAAGGATAAAATAGTAATTAGTTTTAAAATCTCTCTCCTCTCTTCTTTAACCAACTATATTTAATTATAAATTCTCTCTTCCCCTCCCCTCCCCCCTTTGAACCAAACATATATTTAATTAAAATCCCTCCTCCCCTCCCCTCCCCTTCCCTCCCCTCCATTAAATCCCTCCCCTCCCCCCCCCTCCCCTTCCCTCCCCTCCATTAAATCCCTCCCCTCCCCTCCCCTCCGTTGAACCAAACAGACCCTAAGGGTTGATTCGGTACTTGACGTTAGAAGCTCATTATTTCTATTACGAATAGAAAGATTAAATCATAATGGTTATGAATAAATCGTTCATTAGAGAATCAATGGTACTTAAGGTAAAAATAATTAGAGGGGTATAACGGTCATTATGACTCGACTCTAATTACGAGATACTCGTGAAGGGTTAATCTATATGTAGTGACTATATCGATGGACACCGACTTGGTTCGGCTTAATATATCATCTGCGGCAACGAGAGTGCAGCTTCGAGTTTTTAGTGGAATAACCCGGAGTTAATAATTCGGAATATTTAATTAAGAGCTTAATTAATATTTCGAGATTATTGGAGCTCGGAACCGTATGTCCATTTGGTCCCCGTGCTAGCTCGATATACTATAGCGGATTTAATATAATTGGATAGTCCAATTATATACTCACAAAGGTATAAATATTATTAATATGATTAATAATATTATTTTGTCACACTTGGAACTATATGTTAAAAGTTTAATATATGATTTTATTAAATATTTGATATTTAATCACATGAATTAAATTATATAAAGATATAATTTAATGTAAGGCTAAATTTGGAATTTTTAAATTTTGGGTTTTGGAAACCCTTGGCTTTATTTTAGTAGTTACACCTTTTTGAAAGGTAATAACTATTTAGTTTTGTAACAAATAATTCCATTATGGAAATTAATATTGCATGTTACAAAATTAATGAAGAAAATAAAGGCTTGGCCGATTTTTTATGGAGGAAAAATGAAGGGATTTGTTTTATTTTGTAAAATTAAAACCATAAGTATAAAAAGGAAAATATGATTTTTCTTTTGTAAGCCTTTCATTCTAACCCTAGCCTTCATCTTCTTGTTCTCCAAAAACCTCTCAAGTTGTTGAGAAAACTAAAGAAGAACAAAAGATTAATAAAAATAAAATAACAAGAGTTGTTGTGTGACTTAATCTCTAAATAGTTTAGGGATTGTTTATGTGAGTCTTGCCCACACAAGTTTCCGTTGGTAATGAGATATAGTTCGGAAGACTTTGTGGTGTCGAACAAATCTTCATCTTCATCTCTTTCTTGTGGTTCACGGCAGTGAGCATTGTATTTGCTCATTGTCGCCCATTTACTTGGTGAAACGGAACTCCGTTTGGTTTCATTTAAATCCGGTTTTTTGGGGAATATTTTATGGTGTTTTGGGGTTGTGTTGGGGCTGTTTTCAAGTGAAAAATCAGAACCAGAACACAGCCGCTGTCCGCGCATTTCAGGGGCTATTTTTGTACTGTGTTGGGCGCGAATCGAGTCCAAAACAGTCCAGTTTTTGTCCGGATGTTCGAGGTTATTCCGGGACTGTTTCGGGGCTGGAATTTTATCTAAAACTGAAGCAAAATTTCAGTGGTGGTGGCAGTAGCATTTGGCCAGTTCAAGGGAAGGGCAGAAAAAATTTTCAAGTCCGATCTGTGTGCCTAAACTGTTTCCTCTGCGCAAGGAAAGTGTTTCCTACATCAGTGAGTTTATCTATGTTCGTCTTAATTTACAGGTGGGTAGATTATGGACGCGAAATTAGATTTCGTGACGGATATGCATGAACCTAGAGAGTCTCACTAATGAAATATACTCGTAAAACACTATGGCAACTTTTATGAATAATATCGATTATTTATAAATCGTTTAACGGTTAAACGAAAGATACATGCAAAATGGACCTGTTAGTCATTTCCTAATTAATGTGTATTTGTATTTAATGTATGATTTTATTAAATACACATTAATTAATTGTCAAATTATGATATTTGACATATATCATTAATATATTTATTTTGATTATTTAAAGTAAATATAATACATATATTTAAGATATTTGTATTTAATTATTTAATTGTTAAATAATTAAAATAATTAAAATATAAATATCTACCATTATGATAAAGTTAGGAAATGATTAAGTAGTGTAAATGTTTGACTTTACATTAAAGAAAAAGGTTGTCAAATGGCATTTGGCTTCTTTAAATTGTTTTACAATTGAAAAAAATCTATTCCTATTTTCTTAAGCCAAATTCGGCCATAACCCTAAATATATAAGTGTTATGTTATTTCATTTGCTTCACACAAAGTATTGAGCCTCCAAAATTACAAAAAGAAGTTGAGAGAAAAAAGTGAAGGTTTAAGAAAGAAATTGAAGAAAACTTCAATAAAGTAAGTTTTTTCAACTTTTCTTAAACTATAAAATTATTTCTATTGTTCTTAGATACAACATGTGCTGCTTGGAAGTTTTTTCTACTCTCTTGGTTTGTAATAAGTGTGTTGGAAGTTTAATGAAAGATGTATGCATGTATGTTTATCAAAGTAAGCTTATTAATGGTTAATAAGAACACTTTTGATCATTTGATGATCTTGTTGCCATTCTAGAATTATTAGGCCACTCATTGATGATATAGAATTGTTCTTGAGTTGTTTCAAAGTGGCGAGACTTGTTTGATGTTGTAGAGATTAGATTAAAGTGTTGGATTTGGATAATTTTATTAATTTGATTAATTTGAGAAATTAGGGTTCTTAACCTAAACCAAAATTGGGGCTTTTCATATATGTGTTGTATAATGATGTATATAAGATATCTAAATCATTTGGTGTTGATTGGAAATCATCCAAACTTATTTTTAACAAATTTGGACCAAAATACACAAAGATTAAACTATTGGGGCTTCTCGGCAATTTCATAAAAAAATGGGATTTGTGATGTGAGTTGTATATTTTATGTATATGATATGTATAAATCATTTTGGTAGTGATTTGAAATCACTTAAATTTATATTTGATAAATTAGAACTAAAATGATCAAAATACAAACCTTTGGGTCCTCACGATAATTAAGGGAAAATCTGATTTTTAGGTGAAAAAATCAGTTTTTAAGTATTGATAATTAGAATAAATAAGTTTATTTTAATTGTCCAAGAAAAATTATTGAAATCGAAAAAATTTATTTTTCCGCGTTCCGCTGCGTTACCCGATTATACCCCCATGAAATCCCTTATAGATGCATTATCGAACAAGTATTCAAAGTCATCGGGGGTATCTTCTTATATCTCAGATCAGCTCGGGTCCAATTAACCACACATGTGTTGGGTTTCTATTAGGTCCCAAGATCGAATTTCAAGCAAGAAACATATATATGTGAATACTCGTAAAAGCATGGCGGAATCATACTTACAACGATCGGTTGTGGCGACGCGAGGAACAACAAAACTTCAAGCTTTTCATCCATGTGGCTCTTGGCTTTCTGCTCCATTTATTCTCCTCCATTTTCGGCCATGGTGTCCTCCAAGCTCCAAGCTTTGGGTTGTGTATTCCATGCTCACGAAATTAGTTCCCTATCACCTTAGGAAGACCTTTAAAGCATGCTAGCACTCCGGAAATTTTACCGCAAAACTTCTTATGCTTCTCCTACAACTCACAGCATTTGCAGTGAAAATAGGGAAGAAAATGGCCTAAGCCGAGATAGAGGAGAGAGTGAGAGAGATGAAGATGTGTTTTTGTGTGTTAGATAATTGATTTCCAAAATCAATTAAAACATATACCAAAATTTTTGAATTTCAAAAAGTCAAAAAAGGTACAAGCATTAAAGCTCTCCAACTACCACCATCAATCACAAATGACAAGTTGTCACATCACTCAAAGTGACTAGACATCACATCAATTGATTGACTAGTGATTTGACGCTTGATGTGACTTGTGGGCCGCACTTGAATTCCAAATGCGAGTGCGCTCGCAAACACTCCCGGGCTCGGGTTCGCTAATTCCGAATTAACGAATTTTCCGTTGCGACGTAATTAAATAATTATGCCTAGCAAAATTAATATTCATGTCGCTAACGAATTAATTCTAAATTAACTCGTTCGCCCGAATTAAAATCTAATTTCAATTCCGCGTCGAAATCCAATTTCGTATAATATATCGAATATATTATTTTATCGATTAATTCCAAATTAATCGTTCTCTCTCTTTAATTAATATTTTATCCCAGATAAAATATTTCCGCAATTAATCTCAGATTAATTTTCTCTCTCTTATAATTAATCCCAGATTAATAAAGTGCGAGTCATACGTCATCGGTGAATCTTCAGGAAGCGACCCATGAGATCCCCGGATATGTTGGCAGTAAATCCAGTCGTCGGACTATCCGAACACGTACGTACCTAGTACTACGTTTTTACCGATTTACAAGACATGGTTGGCTTCTAGCAAAGCACCGTGCCTTCCCAATTCTCCAGAAATATTCTTACTGGAATATGTGATCTATATCAGGCGTAGTATACGTAGTATTGCGTATTTCGATCCAGCATCGGATGTCACGTGCTAGGCCTGGGGCTGGAAATGTGTCTGCCCCGTACGAAGCACATATCAGATCTCTGGTAACTAGTCTCTATAATCGGATAAACATGACCTAGTCATAATATCCCGATAGCTGCAGCATATAAGAGAACCAGTTTCGTATCATACGTGATCATCATCTCCACTATGACTGGAGTGATACTTCCATCTCGACATCACACCCAATACACTACGATTCTCAATATACCCAGAAGAGGCGTACACAGAACCTGTTAAAGCCCTGGACGACCTAAACCAAAGTGTATTGATTGTCGCAAGTATTAGCGGTGCAAGTCTCAGGCTAAGACCAAAACACCTACCCTGATTCGGACTTCCATAGACACATAGTCATACTACCAATGGAATTTCGAGGGGTCTATCCAGAGCGAAGCTGTTTCCGTACCATCGGTAAACACAACCTCCTATTACACTTACATGAGTATCCTATACCCAAATATATGAGAACTATGATGTTGTGCTCCCACAACGCGCACAAGTGCAATACTAGTCTATTCTGCATTATCGATGTCCAATCTCGATAATACTACGACTAGGGATATTTAATGATTAAGCCTTCGTGGATTGATATTGTCTCATATCATCTCAATCTGGAACTAATCATATGGACCTTTCATCATTTATATATCTTGGTAATCTAATTACAAATGATAAAAGGGCAATTTCCTTTGTCACATAGTTAATTTGTACAACAACACCATGATCTGTACAAATAGTGATGTTATAGGCCATAACTGTCCAACAACATGTTGTTGCTTCTAAAGTGCTTGGATGTAATGAAAATCGTCTCGCTTCCAAAATATTATCTTCTAAGCTGAAGGCTTGTTCAACCGCTACGGTGGAAACAAGTGCTGCCAGCACCTCTTTAACAATAATTGATAAAAACATGATATACTTTTTGATGTCGGTTCCACCAGTCAAGTACTTGAAAATTTTTACTTATTAAACATTCAGGAGGAAACTCGAAATTGGTAGATAAATAATTATCTAATTTCGAGTTGTTAGTCGTATTATCCCTCTGTTTTTTATTTCATTGGAGTAACCAACGATCACTTATGCTAAGTCTTGAATATATTACTGCTTCGTTACTAGATTGTCCTGGTGATTGCAAGTTTTATCTACTAACATAATTATTAAATAAATCTATTAAATCAATTTTTATTTCATGTATTATTTTTCTAATATTAACTTCATCATCTATTTCGAAAAATTCATAGTAAGTTTGCAAGCCACTATGCAAACCTTCTAATTTAAATCTAGGATAAAAAAACTATGGCAATAAGATAAAGCAATGAAATGTCTTTAAAATAGGTCAATTATTTTCTCTTCATAACAGTAATAGCTTCAATTAAACCAACATCATTAAAAAAATTTGTAGCATCATTAAAAACTTTTAAAAGCTCTAAATTTTTCACAAATGTCTCATTGACTAGGCAAAAGTGTTATATGTTGAACATGTTGGGAAAAAAATTACATAATACATCTTTGTATTGAAAAGCTTGAGTTAAAAGAAAATAAGTTGAATTCCAACGAGTTGGAATATCTCGTGAAAATTTTACCGATTTCACACCATTTGATTTATAAAATTTGGATCTTTCTCTCCTGACCTGAGAATATGATCAAATACAATTAAGTGCAATTTTAATAGGATTAATGTGTTGTTCTAAAAAAATCAGACCATCTTGAACACATAAATTAAGGACATGACATGTGCAACAAACATGAAAAAATCGACCCCCCCCCCCCCCAAATTTGTTTGGCGTATTTATTTTAAATCTCTAGTTGATGCATTGTCAAAAATTACTTTAACCATTATATAAATATTTTGTCAAAACCAATTCTTAAAATGCATTGTTAAAACCAATTGTTAAAATTTTACCTAATAAATCATATTCATCAAAAATTACTTTAACCATTCTATAAATATTTTGTGCAGTATGTTGCTCATTAAAAACTCTAAATGCAGTAAGTCTTTTTTGTATGTTATATGATGCATCAATCAAATGACAAGTCACACTCATGTATGAGTGTGTTTGCCAATGGTCACTCAAAATATCAGAAGAAAGAGAAAGACGACATTTAATATCTTTAAATATTTCATTTAAAATAATTTTACTATCTTTGTATAATTTAAAATTTTATCGTTTTGTTGTATTTCTAGGCATTTTACAAGCAACATGATTTAAAGCATTTAGAACATAATTAGTAAAAATAATTTTTTCACCAAAACTTAAAGAAAAATGTGTCATACAAATAAATTTAGCAAATTTTTCTCCACTTTTAGCATCAGAATATTTAAATAAATCTATAGAACTTGTACCTCTACTAGATGAAGCGTACCTGCACATTTGAGTTTGTGTTGTATCAAGTCCAATTTCGGCGGCATGATGTATATCCAAGTGCTTGTTCATATTGCCATAGCCGCCAGTAAATTTGTAAGATACACCACCATAGTTACATATTGCTCTTGGACTTTCATTTTCAGTCTCGACTAAATGAAAATGAATTTTGAAAATATCGGAAGATCGAGACTTAACTTCTCTTCTCTGTGTACCAATATTTTGGACGTTCTCTTGGGTTGGCACGTTGGACATGGTGTTCTCAGATGAGCTTGTCATTTTTTCTTATTAATGAAGAATTGTAAAATTAAATAAATAGGAGAAATTGAAGAAGAGAGAATTAAAGAAATTGAGAGAATTGAAAATTAGTGTTGAAAAAAATGAAGAATGACCTCTATTTATATATTTTTGGATTATTTTTGTAATACCTAAATTACCACTAAAACTAGTTGTTTTATTAATGTTATTAATGATAATTTAGTAATTACATATATATTTAATATTTTACTTTTATAAAATAAAAATAAATAAATAAATAAATTTTCAAAGTAGCAGGGAGTCGTTGCTCCTTATTGCAGCCCAACGATTCCGGTTCGAAATAATTGGAACCGTACCATCAATTCCTATTGATTCGATTTTGGTTCTTTTTTTATTCCAAACCGGAACGGTGACAGAGAGAAAGCAATCTGCTACAATAATTAAGCGGCCTTCCCTTTTACTTTAGTGGGCCAATCATTTAATGCTTGGTTTTTTTGTTCTTTTAAGCAGGTAGCCTAATAATAGGCAAAAACAAATAGGCGTGAACAAAGTGAACCTATCAAGTGGCAGCCTATTGTGGTGCCAAATGTCAAAATCTAAAAATTTTTAATTATCCATTATTATTGACATAATTATAAAAAATTTAACAGAATTTCACTCCTAATTGGATTATCACTTTATTCATGATTGAAACTGAAAGAGTAAAAATATAGCTCATGATTTGTAGGTGTAATAATATTATGGTTTAATTAACTCTATGTTTGTCATTTCATGTATTTTACTCAATTTATTAGGATATTAAAAAAGCATTACTGTAGCTGAAACCGTGAACCGCACCGAACCGCCCAAACCGCTAAACCGTCAACCCGAACCGCCGCAGTTTTTCTTATAAAATTTACGGTTTCGTTTTCTAATTTCTCAAACTGTCAACCCGCACAGTTTGAAGTAAAAAACAAAAAAACCGCCCCGAACCGCACCGCGAACACCCATAGACTCTCTTATAAGTAAAGAGGGTTTTTAAGGGCATGAACTTTATGGATATGGGTGGTAAAATCCCAACTTGGCCTATTGCCCAGCCTAGCTGAAAGTTTATAATAGGACAATTTTTTTTTTTTGCAATATCCCATGAATATCTTATTTAAGAGGTGTTTAGTTAAATGGAAAGACTTGTTTGAGGAGAGTTAAAATTAATATTTTTTTAAATAAATTATTAAAATAATTTATAATTTCTATATTTTAATTAATTAATAATTATAAAATAGAAAAATACTAAGTAGCCGCGGAGCCATCTCATTACTACTTTGTTGAAAAAAAAGTTTAGATCTTTCACATGAGCCATTGCATTCTAAGTAGCGAGTAATCATCTTTACCCATCAGGTGAGAGAAATACACAACTTTACCAAGAAACAAAAATTTACTGGAGTGGTTTCGTGTTCGTTTAGGAATTACTTAAAATCACATCAAAAATACTCTCTCAATATTAATTTTTTTTAAAATACTTTGATAATATATTCAAAAAAATTAGTTAAATAACAATCTAAAACTAATCCGAAATTTGGTTATTATCAAATATGGGTGGAAATATTACAAATGTACATGTTCAAAATCCCATGATTCTTGGCAGCAATTTTCCAGAGCCATATAAAGGGAGTTAACAACCACAGGGCAACGACACAAAGCTTAATTAATTAAACGCAATTACCACACAGAATACCATTGGAGAGCTAATCACACGTCATTCACAACCATAAACAAAACTTAGGCTGTCATATGGGTTTTCAGGAATCCAAATCAAACCAAACCTTTTTTCTATTAGCCGTGATCCGTTATTTAGGTCCGTTATTTAGGTCTTTTAACGCCATTTTGCCCTATCTGAAATTATCGTCATAATAAGTATAGTAAAATATAGGTATCTATTTATGATTTCTGTCAATGTCAACTTAGGTCTTCCGCAATCTTACTTGACATACTACAACACAATTTGCTCCTTTTTGAAACACTAAAGGTCTATGTTGCCCGGATCATTTTAATCATATTTCTCTCATCTTCTTCTTAAATGATGCTACACTTTTTTACGACTTTTTTCATTTCTAGCTCTCTCTCTCCCCTAATCCACACCATACCATCTAAACATTCTCACCAATTGATGTTACACCCACTTTGTACATGTCCGAACACTATCGACAACAACTCCGACCACTGCCTTTGGACACCATTTGTCACACGCACCACTCTACCATGATCAGACACTGTCGGCCAACCTATCTCCACCTTTCACAGGCCAATTCAGGCCACAATTTGACCTAGATCTCCATTTTCCCAAATCAATTGCCGCCCCTGTTTTCCAACGAGGCCACCCTCATTGCGGCATCACGAGACTCCTCTCTTCCGGGCGACACAATGTGCCTTGCACCTACCTAGCACAACTAAGAAGAGGCGTGTCCTTCCCAAAAAAGTGTGCGTCTAATGAAGGTCTTATCGCCTAATCCATTATCAGGCGCACACTGCCACTCTTCAATGAGCCTCGCGTTTGAGGCACGCTTTTGACAACTATGCTCCAGCCTGATTAAATCTTACAACTAACATCTTAATCTAATTCTCTATCTTTTTTGAAGTTCTCTATCATTTTTTAAGAATACACCATAAATACTTAAAACACTCCCTTCTTGAGAATAGATGTATTTAGTTTTTTAACCTATTTAGTCACAAGGCTTTAGAGTATAAGATTTTCCCCCACATCTTAAGTTTCATCTCTACACCTTTGAACTCATTTACCAATATTATATCACCAACAAAGAGCATACAACTTACTGTTAGATTCTTATGGAAATGACAGCCAAATGAAAATTTCAGTTTCACCACATCAAAGCCTTGTATCGACCCTATGAAATCTTCCTGCCCTCGCCCTCCTGTTGTGCATTCATGTAGTCACGTCACACAAACAGAGTTCTAAGACTTGCAATTAGGTTGATATTTTCATTTCACAATTTCTTACCTACTGGTATGGATGTCTTTTCATTGACAGAAAATTTAAGAATAATGGCACATTTTTTAAAAGAAAAAAAATAATTATTCTAGAAAAGAGAACAAACAGATACCTACATGATCAGCTTCAATGAATTGAAATAGCAAAATTATAAATAGCTCACTATTCCAGAAAAAAAGGAGTATTTCAAATAGCAACCTAATTTAGAAAACATAATGCACCTCACTCTTTCTCAACTATAAATTAAACATATCTCTTCCAAGATTGGTGTGAGGGGATTGAACCCTTGGCCTTCCATCGCAAAAGGCCACAAACCAATTGGACTCATCCCAAGAATTGACCGTTCATCTTTCTGATCCTATATTTTAACAAAATATCTTTTATAATGTTTGTCAACAGACATTAGTGAAGAATAAACTTATACATCATGTAGGACCAGCAAACAAGTGGAGCACAAATGACGCCCAAAAGACTCAGCAGACAACCTTGGAAAATGGTAAAATCTACAAAACAAAAATGTGTGTGTCCGTCTATATATTACTCAGTAATTTCTTATCCCGTTAGGAGTGGAAAGAACCTTAAAAGAGCAAGCAAAGAAAGTTTTGGATCTGCAAGTTTAATAATTACTAATTATTTAGTTGTTTATCATTAACCCCCTTGATAAAGAGAACTTACAGATCTTGATTGCGAATTTCTCATGAGGGCTTGTGGCCCACTTACAAAGAAGCTATCAGAATCACTTTTTGTTGCACTATAGTTCACAGAACTAACAGCATTTGACCTACCAATCAAACTCGGTCCAGAAAGATGATCGCCCCAGATATCATATGTGTATTCATATCTAAACCCAGCTTGTTCCCTCTCAGGAGTTTCCTGGTATAGTTTTGACCCAGGCGCTCGAGCATGAGGAGCAATAGTAGATGCTGAAGCTAATGGAGAAGAGCACAACAAACCGGGGGCAGCCTTACCAGAAGAAGGAAAAGTGGCAGAAGGCAACAAAACAGGTTTACGAGCAGTTTTTATTGGTGCTGAAGGCTGCACTGGGGTAGAATACTGATTGTTACACTGATACCTCACAGGCTGGGGCACCAACAATTTTGTCACAGCTGGAGGTTCAGGAACAGGACCTTTCTCAGAGTGTCCCTCAGCCACCTGGGCAAACAGATACCTAGACCCATTAGGTGCATCCACATCAGAAGTCAGTGAGCTTGAACGGTTCGGTATCAAAGTTGTGACAGGAGATAATGGAGATGAAGGTGTAGAATTTCCACTTTGACTACTTGAGACTTCAAGTAATCCTGATAATCCAGCACCAGCAACCTTTCTCCTCCTCCTCTTTCTTCCCTTCTCCTTTCCAACCCTAATTGTGAGGTCTCCAGGATAGGATGCTTCTATAGTATTGGAAGTCTCAACTACTACAGCTTTTGAAGGCAAACATGGCAATGCCCTTTCCTTTTCAGTATCAGAGGAATTGTTAGAATGTCCATGATTTTCCAAAGTTAAATTTGCATGTTGAGCAGCCATCTCTTTCATTGAATTCCCAATTTTACTCTCTGGATATTTCCCACTAGATGCTTCCCTAGAGGTTGTATCTTCATCAACTGATCTTAACACACAATCCATTTCACCGGGCAAAGAAATCCTGCTGTTTTTCTGATTCCGATGCACACGAGAAGATTTTCCTGCAGTCTTTATTGCAGTAATAGTACTTTTCTCACTGTTATAGAAGTAATCTTGGGAACCCAAAGCTATCATTTGGAGGTAAAGACAACAAAACACCAGAAACATCAAGGAAACAGCAAGAAGGACTGCTATACAAAATTTCTTCAATCGCATCCAGAACACTGATTTCTTACAGATATTAAGCATGAAAACAGGAACACTTGCCTTCATAGGTATCACATAAATACCAGTGGCCAAGGCCAATTCAAGATCTCTATGAACTATAGCTGCAGAAAATTCAGTCTGGTATGATATGAGAAGCTTTGTTGACTCCCCAGGTTCAAGAGAAAAGCCTTTACAAGTGTGTACCATAAACCCATCCAACCTGCACCCAGAGCCAGAAACTTCTATACTCATCACCTCGAGTGGCAAGTCTCCCGTATTCTTGGCATAAAGCTCCTTTGATATTGGCTGGGAACAGGCAGAGGTAGTCTCTTCCATGTGAAATAAAATGTCTGGAGGAGTGACGTTATGAGGAACTGGCAAGCTAAGGTTAAATTTAAATTCTATACTCTCAATAAGCTCAGAACCCTCAAACAGAACAAGTGAAAGTGAACCACCAAATCCCCTCAAAGATAACCACTCCACTCCAGAAAGATTGTTTCTTATCAGAGCCGAACTTCTCCATGCACATCTATTTGAAGGGTGGAATAATATTGGCCCAAAAGATGCTCTTCCATGAGGATGAACATAGGCCTCTGTTACTGCACTCTCTGCTATTGAGAAGCCATACCTTGTTGGTCTAGTAGATTTTCCTTGAACTAAACTACCAGATGAAGGAGGCTCAACAAAACTATCTGCATCCCTGCATTCATCGATTATTTCTCCAGAGTTGAGAATGAGCTGCATCACAACTGGCTGTTCGCTAGGATTCTTTACAGTGATCCATTTAGAATGGTAAGATCCAATCTGAACAATTGGGAACAGCACCTCATGATCATCAAGCACAGACACACCACTTGTTATGCCTTGAGATTTCCAGTTCCCCAGCACCAGTTCATCAGCTTCTACTGTCTCCAATGTCTTCAAAATAAGTTCAAAGAAACATCTTGGTTATTGTAAACAAAGATTAATACAAAGAAATATCTTAGCTATTTCAAACATAGACCAGGCAGAAACTGACATTAAAGCTATGTTGAACTATAATTTACTAGCTAATTATACTATCTTTTCACTAGTTAAGCAAAGTCAATCCCCCGACATATTTTAAGCTCTAACAGAAGGAAATTAGAGTCATCAATAAAATCTTCCTCTTCCATACAAATTAGTCTGAAAGTACATTTTTATTATTAAGAATCTTCCCAGAGTGCTTATTCAGTAATAAATAATAGAATGCTCAAATGTATTAATATTTTCAAGAAATATTAGCATAGTCCTGTGCAGCTTGTCACTACCTGAAATGTAATAAAACGCCTAACCAACAAATTAACCCCTTGCTAATCAACAAGCACAGATTGGAAAATAAAAACACATATCGTCATACCTTGATCTGCAAAGGCACTTTTCCATCACCACCCCCAGACCCTGTCCTCATATTGCCAGCTTCAGCATTTCCAGGATAATTCTTGGATAAATCCATTTGACGTCTTGAACAAACATGGACTATATCCTGGCAAGGAATTTCAATCTGTGGACTGCTTGAATCGTTTGTCATAATGAGTAATTTACAATCTCCGTTGATATTGGATGCTTCAGGAAGAGAATCATGTAATTGAACGGGCAGGTGAGTACATGTAATCAAAGAAACTTGTGTAACAGTGCCTGGGAAAAGTAACAAGCCTTCCACATACTTGATCTGGAAAATTTTTGTTTCAGCAACTTCACTAATTCTGACAACATTCAACATGTAAGAAGCTCCATTTCTCAGGGAAACAACAGCGACATTCCCCCTAGTATCAAAAGACACCAAAGGCTGCAGAGAAACTGAAATAGGACCTTGGAGATCCTCATATGCCACTTTACTATCCAGGTCAACTTCAAGAGGAATCATAACTGTATCAGACACATTATATGGAGATCTCAGTAACTTCATACAAAAAGCACCAAAAATTTTCCCTTCCAATCCAAATGGGAAATCCATCTCCATGATAGTCTCACTGTTATGAGGACCTATCTCCCAGTTTTTGCGGGGCCTCATAGCCATCAGTGGAAAACCAACTTGACCACTCATAACAACTAACCAGTCATCAACACTAGTCAAGCTGAACTCATCAGAATTCTGAAAATTTTCTATACTACAAGAAGCTTCAGTATGATGGGTCATATTCCCCACAGAAACTGATATCCATGAAGTTACTTCCACCACATGGAGGGTTTCATCGTAAGGATTTAATAAAGACAAATTCTCACTCAACCGTCCACTGGAGAGAACATCCATTCCCACTAAAGGCTTAAACTTGTAAGGGGACTCAACACCAAAGCCTCTAGTAGGAACCAGGAATCCGCCGGAGCTGGTCTGTAAGATCAGGTGACCAGTGGACAAGCCCAACCATCTAGGGAGAAACACAAAACAAATTGATGCCACTTCACCTGGTCCAAGTAAAATTTCACTGGAATTGCAAGGATAGAACTGTGAACTGGTACTGAACAATTCATATACATGCAAAATGCTTTCACGAAAGGAATTTGCTACTGTTAAGAAAGCTACTGAAGGGGAAAATAAATATTTTTGCCCCCAATCCAGCGCAGGAGGGTTTATCTCTACTTTTGGTGAAGAAGAAACATCAAAAGAACCCGGTTTTCTCAGCTCAGAGTTCTTCAAGCCAACATTTTTACTTTTCTGATTTAGTAAAGTCTGTCTACACGAAGAAAAACCATTATGATCACCAATATCAGATCCAATGGATGATAACTCACCAGTACTCTCCTCTGAACTCAAATAACATGATATGGTCCTGCCATTTAATAACTTAAACATACTGCTCTGAGATAACCAGGTTTGGTTACTTGCCCCACTGTTAGCTTGATTTGTTCCAGTAGATAGGGGACTGTCAGGCTGAATTTTGGAAATTTCTAAAGCATCTCTTTTCTGTTTATGCTCTTTCGACAAAAGACCAGGCAATGTTGATGGAAAGCAGAGCAAATTCAAATCAGTACAAACATTCTCACTAGTTGGGTGTGTCGGTGCGCTTCCTGCAATATAACCTGAATTAGTATCATCACCAATAACATCTTCACAACCAACCAGCTGATTACCTCCATAAGACCCACAACCTTTATATTCTGCTGATTTCTGCATCCCATTGACAGCACACGGTTCACATGTAGCAAGGTAAAAAAAGGAACATGACAGAACCACAATAAAATGGAATGCTTTAGCTGGATGAAACAACCCCCTGAACAAATCAAATCTGCAAACAAAATGGCAGTGAAAATAACTTGAAGATGTTGGCAAGCAAAAAAGACAATTGGTATGTAAAATATCTCTCCATTACAAACTTGAAAAAATCAAAAGACAGAAAATGAAAAGGAAAGAATGACTTGATTAATTGATATAAAATGGGGGCCAAAATCATCAATTTGAACAATAAACAAACCATGTTTAATACACAAACTTGTGAAAAGTAGTTTACATTCCAGCTATTAGGCTCCACAATAGCCATATACTTGCTCACATTATGGTGCAATATTAAAATAAATTAACTATTTGTCCCAATAAACTAACAAAAACAAATCACAATAGAGACTCATTTTTCTCTTGACAATCATTTTATCAGCAACCAAACACAACCAAAATGACTGAATCACTCTGAAAAAATAAAATACCCATGAAGCCAACAACATATAAAATATACATACATACATATATATATATATATATATATAAAAGGCAAGTCCATAGTTACTGCATTATCGTATTTCTTTAGTGCAACGGAAGCATTGGTATTACCAACAAATCAGTCTTTGATACTCATTTTTTTAGTTGTTTTTTTAATATTTTAGCACGAGTGGTAATGGATTATTGGATGGTTGCACGAATGACGTGATACTCTGTTGTATTATTGTAGATTTTCTCCGAAAAATGAAACCAAACTTCCATCATTTATATATGGTAAGTAGTATCTGACTTTATTTAATAGAAACTAATCCTCTTACATTTCCAAATTAAACCAAATCCACAGAACTTACCACAAGCACTTAAGCTTATCAAATAGAATAAGCACTCAAACCCACCGTTCCCACAAGGTTTAGCTCATCCTTGATAACAAAATCAGTAAAATCTTTTCAATTTTTTATTTTTAATAAAAAAAAACTTACTGCTAAAACTGTCCAACAAAAAAGAAACGATTTTTAAGCAGTCTTTTAGTTAACTTCTCGAATATCACTGAACCAAAACCAAACCAAACAGACATCAAAATAAACTACAAAGAATCTAAAAATGCCATAAAGATTCTACCTTTGTCCAATACAAGTAAGCAAAACAAGATAAAACTCAAAAAGGCCAAGTTTTGAAAAAAGAAAAAATAGTAATAATAATTACTCCACGTTGTAAAAACGGAGAAACAAGTAAAGCCGAGAAGAAATAACAAAGCCGATGTAAAAAAAAAAACGTCAAAAGGGAAACAGAAGGCGAGAAATGCAGAGAGCAAGGAGTTTACCGGCGGTCCATATTCAGAAAAGATTTTCACATCCCCTGGTTTGGTTTTAATTTTATTGATGAAATATTTTTAGGGTTTTGATTATCGGTACCGGAGACGATGACGATGACGATGACGATGACGATGATGAAAAGATATATGCCTGGAACTGAAGCACGCACACTTGATAAATAGCGAATTAATGGGCCTTTAAGAACCAACCCGCAAGAAAAAAAATTAGAAAATAGTAAGAGTGTGATATTACTACTCTACCCTTCTATTTCCAGGCAGTATATATATATATATATATATATATATATATATACATATATATATTGTTTATTTATTCGGGAAATTAAAATATAACGCCACCACGGCTGTATTTTTTTTTATTCAAGATTAAAAAAAAATCTATTGTGCGCGACAAATGGACAATCGGACATGAAGATCATCATCCAGTTGGGTATGGTGATGATAGTACAAAATTAGGATTAGTAAGGAAGGGATTTGTCAATTTCATCGTCGTTTTGTTTATGAAATTATGATGATTTTGGATGAAAAATTATATTGGTTTAGTACCCTTATATTTTTTTTTGGGGTAAAAAATCATATATGTCCCGTTTCTCATCCCGATAAATTTTTATCCATCATAACGTTAAATTATGTCTCATCTCATGAAATTTCGTCCCATCATACTTGAATTTTCGGGCCATTTTTTACTCATTCCGTAAAAATATATCATAAATCTCGTCTCAAACAAGACGAAATGGAGAAAATTGTCTATCTCTAAGCAAAATCATATTTTAGTTAAAACACAATTTTTAAATATTTGGTTAACAAAAAAATTACGATTTTTAATCATGATTTTTTTCAAAACCGTGTTTTGTAAAAAATTAATTTTTTAAATTTTTACCCATTATAAAAATATTAAAAAAAAATGCATGGTAATTATTTGTTAATATACAACAAAATTAAATATCATTGTTTATAAACTATCGTTTGTTTATCATATTTTTTAATTACAATACTATACGTTTTTTTATGTCATAGTTAATATGAATAATATTTTATATGGTAAAGGACATTTGAACCTCATTGTTTATTGAAAGGGACAGAAAACCCCCGAATTTTTAAAAAAATAAACAATTTGTTGACGGCGGATTTTGGTCTCAGGGTAATATGAGAATATCACTCCCGAGGAAATCCTCCTTCAATAGTGAATTTGTTTGGTTATGGGGGACCAAAGGCAAATTTAGCAAAAAACAGATAAACACACAATCAACAAAGAGATTAACGTGGTTCGGTGGATTTGGATCCGACCTACGTCCACGGACACAAACGGGATGGTACTTTTATTACTTAAACACTCTTTTCGGGTCTCTTTTTGTTTTCTACAAGTCAGAGCTTGAAGATTCAGATCCCTTATTTTTGATGTCATTTACACATACTCTGCCCTCCTATTTATAATAGTGTAGAAATCATATTCATTTTCCTATAAGAATTTCCTAGTTGAAACTATTCCCTTTTCCCATAAGGATTCCTAGTCAAAACTATTCCCTTTTCCCATAAGGATTCCTAATCAAAACTACATTTACTTTCTTTATCATACTAGGACATTGACTTACTAGTTTACCCCATGAAAGTATGATAACTTATTATCTTATCTTGTATGGATAGAATGCCTTATTTTCCCGAACATGTCTTGCCATATGCTCGGTCTTCATGTGGTCGGTCATAATAGTCTTTTGTACTGAGAATGCTGCTGTCGACCTGATAATTGCCCGGTCATCTTGAACTCAAGTGCTCGGTCACTAACCGTAAAGTTCCCAGCCACTTACTGTTGACTCTTTAGTGGTCGGGTCGGCATTAATAATCTTGACTGAGAAGTGAATTACCTTTTTTACCCCCGTCGTGCTGCTTAAATAACATAGTGCCTGAAAACACCATCAACATCTGTCCCCTAGTTCTCGGTTCCAACGAGTATGCAAGTTGGTGCCGGGAACTATATAAAGATGGTGTGATGATCGCCTTGCTGGTGGTCGTTCCAGAAATCACAGAGAAATTGCATTCGCCATCAACTAAGTCTCTGTTTCTATCTTCATATCCTCGGTTATTGGAGATGCTGATCCTATTCAGAACGATTCTCCACCTCAAAGCAAATTGCTTACTTGGGTCGTTCTATTAGGAGATGAAGTTCCACTTGTTGTCCAAACTAAGAATGACTCCTCCTCTGTAATATATGTACCATAGATTTAGAGGTCCTGACCCCTGACTGATCCAATCTTGATTGTGAGGAGAAAATTTTGCCTCTGAGCTAACGATGATGTGCTCGGTGGCATGTGATCTTGTCTCGAGCTGTGAGAGATGCTCGGACATGGGGGAATGTTACGTCCTCAGTCCGAAGGACTGACTTGGTGGGACGCAACTCAACCCCGAATGAAGAGAGGCACTTGGACCTGGGGGAATGTTACGTCCCCAGTCCGAATGGCTGACTCGGTGGGACGTAACCCGACCCTGAGTGAAAATAGGCACTTGGTCCTGGGGGGAATGTTACGTCCTCAGTCCGAAGGGCTGACTCGGTGGGACGTACCCCGACCCCGAGCTGAGAAAGACACTTGGACCTGGGGGAATGTTACGTCCCCAGTCCGAATAGGTAGACTCGGTGGGACGTAACCCGACCCCGAGTGAAGAGAGGCACTTGGACCTGGGGGAATGTTACGTCCCCAGTCCGAAGGGCTGACTCGTTGGACGTACCCCGACCCCGAGCTGAGAAAGACACTTGGACCTGGGGGAATGTTACATCCTCAGTCCGAAGAGGTAGACTCGGTGAGACGTAACCCAACCCCCAGTGAAGAAAGGCACTTGGACCTGGGGGAATGTTACGTCCCCAGTCCGAAGGGCTGACTCGGTGGGACGTACCCCGACCCCGAGCTGAGAAAGACACTTGGACCTGGGGGAATGTTACGTCCCCAGTCCAAAGAGCTGACTCGGTGGGACGTAACCCGACCCCGAGTCGAATAACTAAGTGGCCTTGGCGGAACGAATCCAGCTTCGAGCCGATTAATCAAGTGGCCTCGGCGGAACGAATCCAGCCCCGAGCCGATTAATCAGGTGGCCTCGGCGGAACGAATCCAGCCCCGAGCCGATTAATCAAGTGGCCTCGGCGGAACGCATCCAGCCCCGAGCCGATTAATCATGTGGGACTTACCCAGAAGGGAAGTGAATCAACCTTTTGAAGCCCTACTGAGTCCGGCACAGGCGTCCCCCTACCAGAGCAGCGAAAAACGAAAACAAAACTCTGAAAAATAAAATTAAAGGGTGGGGGTGACTTAGCGCTTGTCCCAAAATAAAACGTTTCGCAAGTATAAACAACGACACGGATGCCTCAAAACAGCGTCCTGCCCGAGGTCTCCAAAACACAATTCTGAATCTTTCAATTCAGTGTCCCGGCGAACCAGGATTCGGATCAGTAGAGCGTTTGAATGGTGAGGGCACATCCTCTACACGTCGGTTCACTGGGGAGCCTGTGTATTGTATGAGGGCTTCTCCTTACCACGCTGGAGTAGGCACACGCTACAGGGGCACAACGCATCCCCGTGCTGTGTCTCTCGCGGATCCGGATGATGAATGGATCAAAGAGTGTCCGGGATACTAAGGGCACATTCCTCCTTAGGTCCGGCATCACTGGAGCTAGCAATCGTCACGGGGGCCTCATCACTCCCCGTGCTATGCTTTCCCACGGATCCATTACATCGGGTAAGTGAGGATCAAAGAATGTTCGACACATTAAGGGCATATTCCTCCTTATGTTCGGTAACACTGGAGTAAGCAATCGCCACAGGGGTATCATCCCTCCCTGTGCTATGCTTCTCAGGGATCCTAAGCATCGAGTATGTCCCTGAGGACCCCGAGCCAAGAGAGATATTTGGTTCTGAGGGAATGTTCCGTCCCCAGACCAATAAGCACGACTCGGTGGGACGTAACCCGACCCCGAGCTGAAAGAAAGACTTGGCTCTGGGGGAATGTTACGTCCCCAGTCCAAAGAAGCTGACTCGGTGGGACGTAACCCGACCCCGAGCTGAAAGAAAGACTTGGCTCTGGGGGAATGTTACGTCCCCAGTCCAAAGAAGCCGACTCGGTGGGACGTAACCCGACCCTGAGTGAAAATAGGCACTTGGTCCTGGGGGGAATGTTACGTCCTCAGTCCAAAGAAGCCGACTCGGTGGGACGTAACCCGACCCCGAGCTGAAACAAACATCGATCTCGGCGGTACAAGAGCAGACCCGAGCCGGAAAGAGACATCGGTCTCGGTGGTACAAGAGCAGACCCGAGCCTGAAAGAAACATCGGTCTCGGCAGTACAAGAGCGGACCCAAGCCGAAAAGAAACATATGGCCTTTGTAGGGCGTCATGGTCGGCATATTGAACCTTTTTGGGAATTTTGCTGATTTTATTTCTTCTGTGAGGGGGGATTCCTCTTTGTCATCCCGGGCGTCTCCTGTACCTGTTTTGAGGCTTGCCCCCACTTGGCCATCTCTTTCTTTAACCAAGATTTTGCCTCGCTGTTTGGGACGCCATGTCGCCTTCTGCGCTCTTCTTCATGTCTGTTGCCACGGGTGCGGTGTTCCTCACACCTTGGGATCTCCCGAACAGTCTCGTCGTACTCTGTGCCTCCTCTTCTAGTGTAGCGGAGACTATCATAAGAGGAATCTGTCGAAAGTCTCTCTTCTTCTTCTTCCCATGTGTCCTCTGCTTGTGAATCTTTTTCCACAACTATGGATTTTATCCCTGAAGGCCCCCTCCTCCTAGGTCCATCGTCCTCACTTGTATCCACAACCCTCTTTCCATCTTCTATCTCTCCTCTTCTTTGATTAGCTCTGGTTTCGGGCTTCTCGCGGTTCCCCCCTTCCATTCTCTCCAGTCGGTCGATCATGGTTTTTAGGAGGGCCTGACTATCCTCCATGTCCTTCCTTATGCTTTCTTCTATCTTCTTCATCCAATCTGTGGCCGGATTCCCCGATGATTGGTGATTTCCGCCTTCTGCCATTGTCTTACTACACGAGTTGCTTTTTGTCCAGTCCCCACAGACGGCGCCAACTGTTGACGGCGGATTTTGGTCTCAGGGTAATATGGGAATATCACTCCCGAGGAAATCCTCATTCAATAGTGAATTTGTTTGGTTATGGGGGGACCAAAGGCAAATTTAGCAAAAAACAGATAAACACACCAATCAACAAAGAGATTTAACGTGGTTCGGTGGGTTTGGATCCGACCTACGTCCACGGACACAAACGGGATGGTACTTTTATTACTTAAACACTCTTTTCGGGTCTCTTTTTGTTTTCTACAAGTCAGAGCTTGAAGATTCAGATCCCTTATTTTTGATGTCATTTACACATACTCTGCCCTCCTATTTATAATAGTGTAGAAATCATATTCCTTCTCCTATAAGAATTTCCTAGTTGAAACTATTCCTTTTTCCTATAAGGATTCCTAGTCAAAACTATTCCCTTTTCCCATAAGGATTCCTAATCAAAACTACCTTTACTTTCTTTATCATACTAGGACATTGACTTACTAGTTTACCCCATGAAAGTATGATAACTTATTATCTTATCTTGTATGGATAGAATGCCTTATTTTCCCGAACATGTCTTGCCATATGCTCGGTCTTCATGTGGTCGGTCATAATAGTCTTTTGTACTGAGAATGCTGCTGTCGACCTGATAATTGCCCGGTCATCTTGAACTCAAGTGCTCGGTCACTAACCGTAAAGTTCTCGGCCTCTTACTGTTGACTCTTTAGTGGTCGGGTCGGCATTAATAATCTTGACTGAGAAGTGAATTACCTTTTTTACCCCCGTCGTGCTGCTTAAATAACATAGTGCCTGAAAACACCATCAACACAACCCATTATTTTTTAATAAATTTTATTTGATTTAATAGTTAAATAATTAATATTGTTCATTTATATAAGAATAACATGTGAGAAGTTATAGTAAATATACTTAATTATATTTTTTTCTATCCAAAATAAAAAAATTATTATGCATAGGAGTTTGCATGTTTTTTTTTTAAAAAAAAAAACATTGGAGGGTTTTATGTCCATTTCTCTAAACATTAGGGGTCCAAGTTTCATTTTCCCTATTTTCAATGGAGTTGACGAATGCTAACGAATCAAGTAGTCGAAAAATTTATAGTAACTAAAAATAAAATACATTACGTAATTATAACTGAAAAATTTATTAGTATCTACATTTGAAACCGATCAAAATATCGGATATCTGAAACCAGTCGAAATATTCTAAATATTTTTTAAATTAATATTGGATATTTAATACTTGATAATGAATATTGGATACTTAATACCTTATTTAAGCTACAAAATATTGATTCAACTACTAAAAATCACATTACTCAATAATTTAAAGAATAATATTTTTGTACAAAAAATATATATATATATATATATATATATATATATATATATATAATATATATATATATAAAACTAAGCCACTAAGAAATTATCTAATTGACTAATAATGATCAAGTATGAGCTAGTGTATTATAATTATTATTATTATTATTATATTTTATTATTATTATTATTTATTATTATTATTATTATTATTATTATTATTATTATTATTATTATTATTATTATAATTATTATTATATTATTATTATTATATTTATAATAATAATTATTATTATTATAATTATTAGTATTATTATTATATTATTATTATTATTATTATTATTATTATAATAATAATAATAATAATTATTATTATTATTATTATTATTATTAACTACTACTACTACTAGCATAGGGCCCGTATTTTGTGCATGTTAAGTATATATTTAACTATAATTTCATATCATAAAAGAAACATAATGTTATTTTAGATATTGACCTTGTAAATGTTTCGGATCTCATCAATTTTATAATATAAATTAGACAATTTGATTTATTTATATTTAATATATATATATATATATATATATATATATATATATATAATGTCTGTTTGTCTCGCCAAATAATATTTCTTATTTACAATAGAGTTTATCTATCTTCTTTATCTCTCATTTGAAATCATCTCCATATCTATAAATAATTTTTAAAATGTTTAATTTTCTTTCGGATGAATTTAAACGAAACTAATAGTTAGAGTCTGCATCCTGAAGAACAACAAATAATAAAAAGATCATGAAAAAAAAATTATAAAAATAATTTAAAGTAAAATAACAAACAACAATCAATAATAAACCTAAAATCAAAAAATGGTTAGGTTTTGTGAATGACTGTTATTTAGTTTTCTAATTTAATAAGAAATTATGTTTTATATTGTAATAGGTCTTTTATTTTAATAATTTGTTATTTTTATTTTAATAATAAAAAATTAATTATAGGTTTATTTTAATTTTATAATTTAATAATAAATATGGGATTTTATTTTAGTATTGTAATAGATTTCTTATTTTAATAATTTATAATTTAATAATAAAAAATTAATTATAAATTAGGTGCCACATAAGTTTTTTTTTTTAAAAAATTAATGGGAAATTATAATATGTTTTCTTATTTTAATAGTTTATCATTTTAATTTTATAATTTATAAATAATTTATTACAATATTAATTTATTAAATTAATAATTTTTTTTTAGTTTAAGATGAGATTATGTTTTTATATTGTAATAGATTTTTTATTTTAATTTTTCAATTTAATAATAAAATATTATTTTTAACGATATTTTAATTTTATAATTTAATAATAAATATGAGATTCTATTTTTATATTATAATAGGTTTTTTTTATTCTAATTTATTATTTTAATTTTATAAATTAATAAAAAAAAATTAATTATTGAGATTTTGTGCCTTATATATTTTCTATTTTAATGAGAAATTATAATATGTTTTCTTATTATAATAAATTTCTTATTTTAATATTTTGTAATTTTAATTTTAAAAAATAATGAATTATATATATATATATATATATATATATATATATATATATATATATATATATATATTGGCTGTTCATCTGAGTTTTTTTGGGTATAAATTGGCTTGACCAACTTTCACCTTTTCGAATTTTATTTTTCTTTATTATTTCTGGCATACCATCACTCATTGCCCTTTCGCTTCTTCTTATTTGATCAAGAGGATTTCTAGATGTACTATGTAACATCTCTCTCCCGGAGATGCTACCAGCATGGAATATGCCACCCTATCCCCCCGAGCCTCTGAATTTCTGACTCTGATCAACTCTACTAATCTCATCTTAAACATGATCTAATGCTTGGGACCATAGCCCAACTCAACAACACAAGATACATTTTAACATTCATAACTATATACTCAAAATACAATACTCTTATAACCATGTTATGGACACTTAACTTATTACACACATAAACTTAAGTATACAAATGTCTGATACTTGACTTTATTTGACTCAGACTGAATTCTATCTTTGACTTGACCTGGTGGACTCAACATCTTAATGACTGCCATCAGTATCCATCCTCTCGAGCTCGTCCTCTGGGTGTACCTGCAAAATAAAGAAACTGGGAGTGGTGGGTTAGATCGTTTGAACGACCTAGTGAGTGGACAGTTGAAAACGAAAACTGAAATACTTTATGAAATCCATTGTTCTAAAACTAAAATCTTTCAAGAAAGCTGTCTTTTCAGAAAAATCTTTCTTTTCTGAAAACAGATCTTTTTCTGAAAAACCTTTCTAAGAACCTTTCTTTCTGTAAAACTCTGATATATTCTATAAAACTGAATTCTTTTGAAACTCTTCCATAAAACTTATCATTTCTGAAAATCATAACTTTAAAAATCTTATTTCTAAAAATATTGTTAGTGTCTCCAAGACTTGCCAAAGATCCTAAACATGATTCTAGTGTGAATAATTCAAGAAAGTTTGCGGAAAAAAACTTACATTGATTGGATAAAATTCAAATCTTTTTTCTTTGTTGTAGAAGAAGCTCCAAGCTTTCTTTTAAATTCCAAACTCAATGGTGAGTTTCTCTATCACCTTGTATGACTCTCTAAAGTGCTAGCTTTGATGGAAAATTGAAACAAAATTTTCCAAAGAAGAGAAGCATTCACAGTTTTGGAGAGAAAAAAGATTAATGAATAGTTCCAAACTAGATTCATTTGTTGACTTCAAAAGGTGTGTGTGTTGTGTGTTAAAAGTTGTAATAAATACATCCAAAAACTTCCATCACACTTATGACAAGTTGATGTAAGTTAGTGGGTCCCACCACTTTGAATTCAAAATTCAAGTTGGCTTACACAACACACTTTGTGACCGGTTCGTTTAATCCGACTAAACGAATTTTCTGTCGCGGCGTAATTAAATCCAATTTAATTAAATAATAATGCCCAGCAAAATTATTACGGAAGTCGCTTACGAATTAATTCCAAATTAATTCGTTCGCTTGGATTAAAATCCAATTTTAATTCTGTGTTGAAATATGATTTCAATTAATATATCCAATATATTATTTTAGCCCAATTAAATAAATTAAATAGAAAAATCCAATCTAACTATTAAATTTATTTTACCGATTAATTCCAAATTAATCGAGTTCTCTATTCTTCACGAATTAATCTCAGATTAATTCATGACGCAATTAATCCCAGATTAATTCTTTCTATTATAATTAATTCCAGATTAATTCTTGTCGTAATTAATCCCATATTAATTATCTCTCTCATAATTAATCCCAGATTAATTCTGTTCGAGTCATATGTCATCGGTGAATCTTTGGGAAGCGACCCAAGAGATCCTTGGATATGTTGGCAGTAAATCCGGTTATCGGACTATCCGAACACGTGCGTACCCTGTACCACGTTCTTACCGATTTACAAGACATGGTTGGCTTCTAGCAAAGCACCGTGCCTACCCAATTCTCCAGAAATATTCAACGAGGAATATATAATCTGTATCAAGCATAATATACTATGTATTGTGTAATACGATCCAGTATCTGATGTCACATGCTAGGCCTGGGGCTGGAATTGTGTATGCCCCGTACGAAGCATATATCGGATCACTAGCAACTAGTCTTTATAATCGGATAATCATGACCTAGTCATACTATCCCGATAGCTGCAGCATTTAAGAGTACTAGTTTCGTATCCCTGCGTGATCATCATCTCCATATGACTGAAGTGATACTTTCATCTTGACATCACACCCAATACACTACGATTCCCAGTATACCCAGAAGAGGCGTACATAGAACCTGTTAAAGCTCCGTACGACCAAAACCAAAGCATACTGATTGTCGCAAGTATTAGCGATGCAAGTCTCAGGTTAAGACCACATACACCTATCCTAATTCGGATTCCCATAGACACATAGTCATACTACCAATGGGATTCTGATGGATCTATCCAGAGCGAAGCTGTTCCCGGTCCAACGGCTAATAGAACCTCCTATCACACTTGCATAAGTATCCAATACTTAAATACATGAGAACTATGATGTTAAGCTTTCATAAATCGCACAAATGTAATACTAGTCTATTCCGCTTTATCGATGTCTAGTCTCGATAATACTAAGACTATGGATATTTAATGATTAAACTTTTCATGGATTAATACTGTCTCATATCTTATTAATCCGGTACTAATCATATGGACTTTTATCATTTATATATCAAAGTAATCCAATTACAAAATGATAAAAGAGCAATTTCCTTTGTCACATAGTTAATTTGTACAAAAACACCATGTCTTTTACAAATAGTGATGCTATGGGTCATAATTGTCCAACAATCTCCCACTTGGCCTATAACCAATCACTCAAGTTTCCAACACTTGAACTATGTACGGGTCGCTCAAACTTTTCCTGAGAAATAGCTTTCGTCAGCGGATCTGCAAGGTTATCATCTGAAACGATCTTTCGATCTTGACATCACCACGATGTACGATCTCACGAATCAGATGAAACCGTCGAAGTACATACTTGGATCATTGATGAGACCGTGGTTCTTTAGCCTATGTTGTAGCCCAGCTCAGCTGCTAACAGAACTACTCCTAATCCAATTAGGAATTTATAGATCCAAAATGCTTCTTTTGCTACCTCAGCCGCAGCAATGTATTCCGCTTTTGTTGTTGAATCAGCAACAATATCTTGCTGGGAAGATTTCCAGCTCACTGTTACGTTGTTCAAACAAAAATATGTACCCTGATTGCGACTAACAGTCGTCTTTATCAGTTTGGAAACTTGCATCAGTGATCCCAATCACCTCAAGTTCTCTATCTCCATAAATTAAGAAAGCATCCCTACTTCATCTAAGATACTAAAGGATGTTCTTAACATCAATCCAGTGACCATCACCTGGATCGGCCTGATAGTGACTGCAGATGCTCAAAGCATATGAGACACCAGGTCGCGTACATGTTTGTCAATGTACGAGTTCT
This sequence comes from Zanthoxylum bungeanum, assembly GCA_019454045.1. NCBI lineage: Eukaryota > Viridiplantae > Streptophyta > Magnoliopsida > Sapindales > Rutaceae > Zanthoxylum > Zanthoxylum bungeanum. The sequence goes on along the minus strand of SKCR01023419.1, from coordinate 47,651 downwards.
CAGAGAGTGCCAACAATTTTTAGATCTTTCCCAATAGATCCTTATTCCTAGAATAAAGGTTGCCTCTCCCAAGTTTCTCATTGATAATTTTAAGGAAAGCCAAGCTTTCACCGAATTTAATATGGGAATGTCATTGCTTAGAAGTAATACATCATCAATGTATAGGACAATCAATGTCAGTACGCTCCCACTAACCTTCTTATACACACAAGAATCATCATCGTTTTGAATGAAACTAGGGGTGGGCAAAAAAACTGACCGAACCGAACCAAACCGCAAACCGGACCAAATCTACGGTTTTTTTCTAACGGTTCGGTTTGCGGTTCGGATTGGCCTACCCCAAACGGTTTACGGTTCGGTTCAGATGCTAAATCGAACCACACTTGTTAAACTGAACCAAACCGTTATAATTAAAAAATTATATATTTTTTTAAAAGATTTGTATTTTTCTTTTAATTTTACTTTTTGTTTTCTTTTTATTAGTATGTTAATACTTTTACTCTTAATTTTTTTGTTCATATATTTTTTTGTTAATACTTTTATTCTTAAATTTATTTGTTTATAATTTTATTCTTAAATTTTTTGTTTTATGGTTTATTCTTGAAAGTAAGCTGTTGGATTTGTCTTTTAATTAGAATGATGGTAGCATCATTATTCGAGGTAATTTTTAAAAAATACAAGAATTAATTATGCCTCATTTTTCAATCATCTATTGAGTGCATGTGTTCTCTGGAGTCATAGCTTATACCGTAACACTTCATACTATTTGTTTGCTAGACTAGTTTTTTTTTTTGTCTTCACTTAAGTGGATGAATTTTTTTTTAAGTAGAATAATCCGTAAACCGAACCGAACCAATCCGTAAACCGCTGGTTTAAAAAATTTTCAATCCAAACCAAACCGTTATTTAATGGTTTGGTTTGAGAGGTAAAAAAACCGGACCGTAAAATATGATTTGGTTCAGTTTTTAGCAAAAATCGAACCAAACCGAACCGCGCCCACCCCTAAATGAAACCATATACCATTATGATCTCATTAAAATGTTAGTTCCAAGAACGCAATGCTTGCTTCAATCCATAAATGGATCGAATTAACTTGCAAACCTTGTTTGCATGTTTTGGCACGACAAAACCGTCAAGTTGTTGCATATAAACATCCTCCAAAAGGTTTCCATTAAGGAAAGCGGTTTTGACGTCCATCTGCCATATTTCATAATCGAAATATGCAGCATTAGCAAGTATTATCCGAATAGATTTAATCATGGCAACGGGTAAAAGGTTTTGTCGTAATCGACACCATGTTGATGACGATACCCTTTCGCTACAAGCCTAGCTTTGTACGTTTATATGTTGCCATCCATGTCTGTCTTCACCATGAAGACCCATTTGTTATCAATAGGCACAATGCCTTCTGATACATCAACCAGTGTCCAAACTTGGTTGGTATACATGGAATCCATTTCGGACTTCATGGAACTTTGCCATATAGCGGAGTCAATACCTTGTATCGTTTCCTCATACGTAGCCGGTTCATCTTCCTCAATAAGATTAATATCTACATGAGGTGAGATAAAAAACCCATACATCTTAGGTTATTTTTTGACTCTCTCCGACCTACGCGGTTCTTGTGTATTAGAAGATTGTGGAACAGTCTCATCCCTGATGAACTGTTCGTGTTCCGTGAGGGGATCGGTGCCAGGTACAATATCACTATGATTTTCATCGAGTTCTACTTTCCTCTCACTTACCACTGCATTTAGGAATTCCTCTAAGGAAAACCGCATGGAGAGCAACAAATATTTTGTTCTCTTATAGGTTGTAGAAATAACATCATTTGGTTTCCCTAGCATAACCAATTACAAATAGGCACTTATCCGATTTGGGTTCTAGTTTGGTACCATCCAAACGTTTACTATATACGCAGCATCCCCAAATCTTCAGGAATGAGAAACCCGGTTTCTTTCCTGTCCATATTTCATATGGAGTCTGTCCAACAGACTTTGACGGAACCTTATTCAAAATAAGTATTGCACTATTCAATGCGTATCCCCATAAGGAAATTGGTAGCTCAGTGCGACTCATCATAGACCTTACCATGTCCAATAAAGTTTGGTTTCTCCGTTCGCACACACCGTTCAACTGAGGTGTTCCGAGAGGAGTCCACTGTGAAAGAATACCATATTCTTTCAGGTAATCGAGAAACTCATTGCTCATGTAGTGGATTGAGGAATGAAAGCTCGAAGACAAAGAGAATCGGGCTTTTCCAATCCACATCTTGCTACGAGCTATCCCTTTCAGTGCCCTTATCTTTCGCGCAATCTCGTGCTCTGTTCTTATTGTCTCTTTCGAGATATGAAATTGGTCCAACGAATCCAGCTGAGCACAGATCTCCACCATGGTCCGACCGCGATATTTTTAATACTTTTCTCAGTCTGTTTTTCTACTTCGTGTCGAAACTCTTTGAATTTCTCAAAAGTTTCCGACTTGTGTGTCATAAGATACATATAACCATAATACGATGCAACAGTCGTAAAGGTTACGAAGTATTCTTATCCACCTCTAGCCTGGCTAGACATGGGCCCACATATGTCACCATGAATGAGGGCTAACAGCTCAGTGGCACGTACACCCTTACCGCTAAAAAGGCGTTTTAGGCATTTTGCCTAATAAATAAGATTCATAGACATCATATGAATTAGGATCAAATCCGTACAAGTATCCATTCTTCCAAAGAGTGGATATACGAGTATTGTTAATGTGTCCCAGACAACAATGCCACAAATAAGTCTCATATGATTTACTCAGTTTGAGCTTTTGTTTGTCATGTTATATGTTTGAGATTCGTTTATATTCAAAATATAAAGACTATTATTAACATCTACTATATATATCAAAATGTCATCTTTATATACAAAACACCCAGTGTTCCAGAATATAAAGGTATACTCACATCAGGTTAAGCTAGATACAGAGATGGTGTTCCTAGTCAAACTAGGTACAAAATAACAGTCACCTATTGTAATTACATGCCCCAATGACAGGTTCAAAACATAGGTCCCAATGGTCAAAACATCGACTCTCATCCCATTTTCGACTCGTAGGTCGATCTCATCTGAAGCCAATATCCTGCTAATCAGCAGATCCTGCACACCAGTACATATGTGAGTACCACATCCAGAATCCAAAATCCAATTTTTAAAACCAGTATTGGACATGTTTATAACAAATATACCTTAAGCCGGAGCCTTGCCCGTCTTCACTTCCTTCAACTTCGCCTTGTACTCACGGCAGTCATGCCTCCAGTGACCCCGTTTGCTACAATGTAGGTAGACATATTGGGATATGTCCTTAGTCTTCCTAGTAGACTGTGATGATTTAACATTTCCTCTTTTCTTTTTCTTCTTCACACCCCCAGAAGCCTTTGGCCAAGCCTTGGCCTTCTGGGATGTCGAAGTACGATGCGCCTCGCGCTTCTTACCCTTCAGAAGCTCTGGCTCTGCTTCTTTCAGCATCGCCATTAACTCTCCAAAAGTTTTCTCTTGGTTCATCATATTATAGTGTTGGAAAATACTAAGGTCCCAATGATCAATAAACAAGCATGAAACACATGTGAATACATACGAGGAGTCGCGGAATACTCACATCGATCGTTTGAGCGACGCGCGATGCAAAAAAATTCCATTTTCTACCTTATACTGCTCACGGCAGTGAGCTACAACACCTCACTGGTTTCGGCTTTGTGGATCAACATCGTCAAGCTCCAAGCTTCGTGATTTGATTCCCGACTCATGGGTGGACTTCCCTATCACCTTCGCATGTCTCTCAGAGTGTTAGCTCTCTTGATTTTTTACCACAAAAATCAAGCACTTGCTTCCCATTGCTCTCGGTATTTCCCAGAAACAGAAGAACAATTTGGCCTGTTGGCCGAATGAAAGAGAAGAAAGAAAAATGGCTCCCAAACTTGAGCAAAGAGAGAGAATGAAAAGAAAAATGTGTATTGGTTTTTTAATTTCCAAAATCAATTAACATATACCATTTTTCAATTACAAAAGTCAAAGGCAAATAACAATTAAATGTCTTCCAACTACCACATCACTATTCACATCATTCATGTCAAGTCACATCACTCAAAGTGACAAGTGATTTGACGCTTGATACAACTAGCGATTTGACGCTTGATTTGACTTGTGTGCCGCACTCGAATTCGAAATGCGAATGCGCTCGCAAATAATCCTGGGCTCGGGTTCTCTAATTCCAAATTAACGAATTTTCCGTTGCGTCGTAATTTAATTTCGCGTCGAAATCCAATTTCGTTTAATATATCGAATATATTAATTTATCGATTAATTCAAAATTAATCGTTATCTCTCTTTAAATGGTATTTTATCCTAGATAAAATATCTCCGTAATTAATCCCAGATTAATTTTCTCTTTCATCTTATTAATCCCAGATTAATTAAAAGTGCGAGTCATACGTCATCGGTGAATCTTTGGGAAGCGACCCATGAGATCCCCGGATATGTTGGTAGTAAATTCGGTCGTCGGACTATCCGAACACGTAAGTACCAAGTACTACGTTTATACCGATTTACAAGACAAGTTTGGATTCCAGCAAAGCGCCATGCCTACCCAATTCTCCAGAAATATCCTTACAGGAATTAAGGATCTATATCAGGCGTAGTATACGTAGTATTGCGTATTTCGATCCAGTATCGAATGATCACATTGTAGGCATTGCATTTTTGCATAACACCCGATGAGGAGTCTTATATGGAGACAACTCCCTCTTAGTCATGAAAGCCGCGGGAAAAGAACGTTGGAAGGGTAAAGTTGGAAAATATAATTTTTTGATGGATTTACCCGAGTTGTTTCGCTTCGGTTGCTTGTTATACCTCCGTTTCTAAGCTCACCTTAGGCCCAAAACTCCCATAGACCACATACCTAACCCAAACCAAGCCCAAATACCCAAGTCAACCCAAGTCAACCCAAGTCAAACCAAGTCAAACCAAACCTATGCCCATTGGACATGATTCACGCCCATTGCCCTCTATTTAGGTAATTGCACATTAATCACATGTTTAAATCTTGTTAAATCCTTACCTAAATAAAAGAAATCAAATAAAATCATTACCAAATCGAATCCAATCCCAAATCCTAATTAGGAGATGCATTCCTTATTAGAAACCAATTAGGAGATTCCTTCCTAATCTAAAAAGGAAAGCCTTTTCCCTTTGTCTATAAAAAGAGACCTTTGCCCCCATACACAACCCTAGCTCATACACATCCCTCAAGCAACTTGTGAAGCCCTCTTTGCACGTCCAAAGCCCCTCCAAGAACCCTCATTGCCGCATCCCAGAAGAAAAATCCATCCCAAGGCCGCATATCACCATCCACCACCCTTCACCAAGACAACTCACGACCAAGCCCCTTTTCTTAGCCCTCCTTAGCCGACTTCCAGCCACCATTCACAGCCCTAAAACACCCTAAAATAAACCTTGTTTCCAGCCCTGAAGTGCCGCAAAAAGACTCCCCAAAGCAGCTCCAAAACAGCGCCAAAAACAGCCCCTGAAAACGCCCCACTGCACAATTTCGTCCCTTGTTCTGGTCAGTATTTGTTGCGACTTTAGCCTCCAAAACAGTCCTAAAATCATCTAGAAACCATCCCAAAAATCCCCAAAAAGTTTCCCCAAGAAATCTTTACAAACGCACCTCCCGAGACCACCAAAATCACCCAAAACAGTCCACTAAACGCCCGAAACAGTGACCTGAAACGCAGCGACCAAACGGCGGTGAAACGGAGATAGAACAGCAGCCCAAGCATCAAAACAACAAGGGAAAACAGTGAGCAAACAATTTGGAAAGGTTTCGGATCATTCGCCCTTCCAACGGACTTGGAACGCGCTTCCAAAGATCGACAAAAGAGGTTAGACCTGAGGGTACCTTTTACCTATCTTCTTTATTCTTTATTTTATTTTACTTTGATATATAATTGCATGAGAGTCGTTTGAGGCATGATTTGATTGTTGGATGGGCGGGACATGTGTTCCCTTTTGTGGTATATAGGATGGAAACCCGGACGTAAATTCCGTAGCCGAATCCGAATGGACGGTAGTGCGGTTTGTACTCGGGATACAACGCCACGTACCACTTAAGAGACATATGTTTTGTCCCATCCAAACTTGTATTTGAGCATGTTATAGTCTTTAGGTTATTTGTTTATTATTTGAAGCATGGTTTAATTTAATTTGTTATTTATTTGTTAAAGCATGTTTAGGTTGTTCACTATGCATGTTCTTAGTTTATTATGCGTTTGGGTAATGATTCGTACATGTTGATTTAATGGTTTAATATGCTTGTTGTGTTATATTGCGTGGAATTATTTGGATGAAAGCATGTTAGATCTAAGTACCCTTGAGCATGATTATTGGATAGATGCGGTTGATTTAGTGCACAAATTATATCATCACAATGACATAAGTAAGGGACCATTCCGAACCCAACGGTTTGAGGTCTTGCCTTGCGAGGGGTGAGTGTGGCCTTAAATCTTTGTCCCGGTTCACACCGGGTGGCGACTCCATGTTATTTCATACTTCCCAAATAGGCCGCGAGCCTAGAAACAGCGTCGCCCAGGTTCTGTTGTCTACACACATGTAAGGCCTGGGGCTGGTACAGTGTCTGCCCCGTACGAAGCATATATCGGATTACGAGCAACTAGTCTCTTTATTATCGGATAATCATGACCAAGTCATATTATCCCTATGGTTGCAACCTTTTTAGAGAACCAGTTCTGTATCCCTACGCGATCATCATCTCCATATGACTGGAGTGACACTTCCGTCTTGACATCACACCTAACACACTACGATTCTCAATATACCCAGCATAGACGTACACAGAACCTGATAAAGTCCTGGATGACCGTGTTAGCGGTGCAAGTCTCAGGTTAAGACCAAATAAACCTACCCTGATTTCGGACTTCCATAGACACATAATCATACTACCAATGGAATTCCGAGGGGGTCTATCCAGAACGAAGCTGTTTCCCGTACCATCGGTAAAACACAACCTCCTATTACACTTGCATGAGTATCTTATACCCAAATATATGAGAACTATGCCGTTGTGCCCTCACAACGCGCACAAGTGTAATACTAGTCTTTTACGCATTCATCGATGTCCAATCTCGATAATGCTTTGACTAGGGATATTTAATGATTTATCCTTCGTGGACTGATACTGTCTCATATCATTCTCAATCCAGGAACAAATCATAGGGACCTCATATCATTTATATATCTAGGTGATCTAATCACAAATGATAAGAGTGCAATCTCCTTTGTCACATATTTAATTTGTACAACAACACCATGATCTGTACAAATAGTGACACTATGGGTCATAATTGTCAAACAATCTCCCATTTGGCCTATAGCCAGTCACTCGAGTGTCTTACACCCGAAATATGTACGGTTGGCTCAAACTGCTGAGAAAATGCTTTCGTCAGTGGATTTGCATGATTATCATTTGATGCGATTTATTCGATCATCACATCGCTACGAAGTATGATCCAAACGAATCAGATGAATATCGAAGTATGTATCTGGATCGTTGATGAGACCATTAATTCTTTAGCTTGTGCTGACGCCTAGCTCAGCAGCTAACATAACTATATCTAATCCAATTAGATTTGTTATCGACCCAAATGGCTTCAATTGCCGCCTAAGCTGCAGCAATTACCCGCATTTGTTGTTTATTCGGTAACAATATCTTGCTTGGAAGATTTCCAGCTCATTGTTCCGTTATTCAAATTGTATAGTACCGTTTTGTGACTTTTAGTCGTCTTTATCGATTTAGGAAACTTGCAGTAGTGATCCCAGTCACTTCAAGTTCTCATTCTCCATAGTTTAAGACATCATCCTTAGTTCTCTAAGATAGAAACAGATATTCTTAACATCAATCTAGTGACTATCACTCGGATTGGCCTGTTTATGAATCCATATGCTCAAAGCGTAGGAGACACCAGGTCGCGTATATTTTTCAATGTAAAATTTCTCGGAGAGTATTCGAAAGCCAAGCTTTCGCCGATAGTTATTTATTATAGGAATATCATTTCCAAGAAATGACATATTATCATTATTTATAGGACAGCCACTGTCAGTGCGCTCCCACTAACCTCCTTATATACACAAGAATCCTTTTCGTTTTGAATTAAATCATAAACCATTATGATTACATCAAAACGATAATTCCAAGAACCTATGCTTGCTTCAATCCAAACATGGATCGAATAACCCGCAAACCTTGTTTGCTAGTTTTGGTACGACAAAATCGACAAGATGTTTTAAACATCCTCCAAAAGGTTTTCTTTTCCGGAAAGTGATTTTCCCGTAAAGCTGTCATTTTTCATAAATGAAACACGTAGATTTAGCAAGCATTATCCAAATGGATTTACCGTGGCAACATGTAAAAGGTTGAATCGTAATCAACACAATGTTGATAACGATACATTTTCGCTAAAAGCCTAGCTTTATACGTTGATATGTTGCCTTCCATGTATGTCTTCCTTGAAGACTAATAAGTACCAATAGGCACAATTCCTTGTGGTACATCAACTAGTTCTAAACTAAGTTGATTTACATGGAATCCATTTCGGACTCATGACACTTTGTCATAATACGGAGTCGATACCTTGTATCACTTCCTCATACGTAGTCAGTTGGTATACCTCAATAAGATTGACATCTTTATAAGGTGAGATCAGAAACCCATACCTTGGTTGTTTTCTGACTCTCTCCGACATACGTGGTTCTTGTGTATTCGAAGATTATGGTATAGTTTCATCCTTGATGAACTATTTGTGTTCCATTAAGGATTCGGTGCCTGAAACAGTATCACTCCGATTTTCATCGAGTTATACTATCCTCCCACTTACCACTGCATATCGGTATTCCTCTTAGGAAAACCACATGGCTAGCAACAATCTAATTGTTCTCTTGTGAGTTGTATAAGTACTATACTTATGTATCCCTAGGATAACCTACAATTGGGCACTTATCCGATTTGGGTTCTTGTTTGGTATCATCCAAACATATACCTAGCATACCCAAATCATCAGGAATGTGAAACCCGGTTTCTTTCCCGTTCATATCTAATATGAAGTCTGTCAAACAGAATTTTATGGAACCTTATTCTAAATAAGTTATGCACTATTAATGCTTATCCGTTGAAGGAAATGGTAGCTCAGAGCGACTCATGATTAACCTTATCATGTCCAACAAAATTCGGTTACTCAGTTCGGACACACCGTCACTTTGACGTGTTCCGGGAGGAGTCCTCATTTGAAAAATACTATACTCTTTCAAGTATATAAGAAACTTATTGCTTAAATATTTTCCATTACGGTCTTACCGTGATGGTATAATACTATAGCCGATCTGTTTGTCTATTTCGTGTCGAAACTTTAAAAGTTTATGATTTATGTTCAATTAGAAACACATAACCATAATGCGATGCCACATCCGTAAAGGTCACGAAATATTCATATCCACCTCTAGCCTAGCTAGACATGGGCCCACTTGCTTCACTATGAACTAGGGCTAACAGATCAGTGACATTTACACTTTTACCAAGCAAATAGTGTTATAGGCACATTGCCCAATAAACTAGATTCGTAGACTTTATTTGAATAGAATCAAATCAGTCCGAGTACCCACTCTTCAAAAGTGTGGATATACGAGTCTTGTTTGATTGTGTCCCAGACAACAATGCCACAATTAAGTTTCATCTGATCAAATCAATTCGAGCTATTTGTTTGTCACGTTATATTCTTTTGAGATTCATTTATATTCAAAATATAAATGCTATTATTCACATCTAATGTGTTTATCTCAATATCATATTTATATAATGAAACACTTTAGTGTTCTAAAATATAAAGGTTCACCCGCAGCGGGTTAAACACTGATATAGAGATAATGTATCCAGTCAAACTAGTTACATTATAACAGTTTCCAAATTTAGGTACAAACCCGAGGGTAGTTCCTAAAATAGATATCTACGGTTGAAACAGTGATTTTCGTCCCGTTTCCAATTCGCAGATTAAATCTCAATCTGAAGTCAGTATCCTGCTCATAGCAGATTCTGAACATCAGTATATTTATTTTATGTATCACACTAAGTATTTAAATCCAATTTTAATACTAGTAGTGAATATATTTATGACAAACATATTTGAAGTCATAGCCTTGCTCGTTCTTCAATTCATTCATGTCTGATTTGTCCAAATGGCAGTCACACTTCCGCGATCCCGTTTGCCACAATTAGGCAGACATTTTGGGATATGTCCTTTATCTTCCCAGAAGATTATAATGATTTTGCCTTTGCCCTTTTTCACATCCCAGTAGACTTTGGCCAGGCCTCGGGTTTCTAGAATATCGAAGTAAGATGCGCCTTGAGCTACTTGTCTTATTGCAAATTTTGACTTTGTCTCATTGAGAATAGTCATCAACTCTCCAAGAGTTATTAATTGCAATTTAGTACTTCTAAAATCTAAGCATAGATTTATGAAGATCCTTCAATTTCATTATCATACTTTAAGGATCTAATCCTTTGTTCTGATTCAGAAATTAAGGAGTCTATTATGACAAGCTAAATGGATTAAGCACTTAAGTTATCATCACATAAATCTTCCAAAGATTATGCTCTACTATTTGCTTAACTCCGGGATTAGGCCTAATATGTTATTTTATCAAATAAATTAACTTATTATTTTCCATTACCATCATTAAATTTATTCCCAATTTGAAAATTAAACCATTTAAATACATTTTCCCTAGGATTATGTATAAAATGTCAATCTTTCAATTTTATCTTGATTTTAATAGTCCAACTATTTAATCAACGATTTAGGTACTATTTATTATAATGCTTACAATAGTCCAACTATTTAATCAACTATAATTTAATAGATTAAAATCAATTATATTGATTATTATAATCCAATTATAAAATCAACTATAAATGAATAGTTTGAATATAGTCCAACTATTTATTAAAAACAACAATTTAAATATTAGTCCAATTAACATTTAATATATTTGACGAATGATATTTGATTGAGCGCGTTTGGCAAGTAATTAAACGAATATTGCAAATTCAATTCTTGCCTCCCACTATTTTTCGGCGAGCCTCTAACCCTCTGTCGAGTACTCGGGAAACCGTGTTTCCTAGTGGGCTAGGATCCCGTTAAATATCACACAATATTTACTTTGGCCAACAAATTGTATGATAATTAACTAGGTAGATCTCTAAGATCAATTGGATCCAATCCAATTCCTAGAACCGGTAGGGGGACATCCAAGTCCGAAACATATATCTTATATATGCCAATATATCCAATATATTGCCTAACCTTTATCCTCTGAATCAACTAAGCCTTGGCTTTGGCACAACAAACTTAGTGATCCCAGTTAAGCGCGACCCATTGACCATGGAAAGCTTCGTAATCAATGTCGATGGACAAGAAGTGGTCTTGACTTTGGCCAACAAACCACAACTTGGACAAGACACCAATATGTAACAAAGCTCTCGTGATTCAAACACATCTTCGACTGACAAAGGCCTTGACTTTGGCCAACAAGCCAATGCCAGTCTTGGATCTTGAGTAAGAATCACTCAATGGAAGGAAATATGCTTAATATTTTGCGAGGGTTTTTCGAGTGCAAATTGGCAACCAATTTATTATCTTTGTTAAGGTCTCATCATCATACACCCTTAAACATGCATTCTAAACACATAATAAAGCGCGTATAAATAAATAATAATGATATGCGGATGGATACTTTACACATTGATCCTAGATCAAATCTCTCACTTTCTCTCTCCCGCTAGCACATGTATCACTTCTACCCGTTACACTACACTTCTAAAGAAACCTCATTTACATTGAGGGGAATAGGTGAGAAGAGAATACAAAGAATAAAGAGGTGATAAGGCTGGACACACAGGTCCAATTAATAAATTCCAAATTTATTACAACAATTTCTAAAATTGCCCCACCCAACTAATATCCATCTGATATACATTATTCATGCATCGCAACCATGTATTCACACAAGCATGTTATCAATCAATCTAATCAAATTAATTAATCTGATAATTAGTGATCATCCAATGTTCAAACAACGATTTGATTTTACTCGAGTCAAACTCGTTTTGCGAATAAGTACTCAAAGTACGAATTCTCGAATTAAATTAAACTACAAAATTAAATCCAATTCAATTTGTATTTAATACTAATTCGCTATTTAATTCCAAATTAAATACTACACTTTAATTACGAACCTTTACGACTTAAATTCAAAATTTAATCGCTATGGGTCTCAAAGCCAGATTAACGTCCAACGTCAATTTAATTAAAGTCCAATGGGCTTTTAATTAATTTCTTAAGGCGTGGACTTTTGGTCAACTCGGGTCAAACCGAATAACCAAAATCCAATCCGGGAGTTACCCCATAAGCCCAGAAATCAATTTAGGCCCAATTAAACTTTAAAGGTCCATTAGTCGCATTTGGGCTTTATGGAAGCGATTTTGGGCCCAATTGGATCCAATCCATTTGTCCTAAACCTAACTTGGTACAACCAAGCCCAATAAGCCCAAATCCAATTTAAGGCCCAAATAATTAAATTACCAAATTCCAAATTCCCAATTTAATTACCTAAAGTGTGTTACACAATTAATTACCCAATTAACATTTCTAAAACATCAATTAGCCTAATTAATCATGCTCTTTAACATCAATTAGTGTCCAACACATTTTGATCAAAAATCAAACCCATTCATGCTTCTTTATGTCTCGACAATATTGGGGATTTTATGTCCGATTCGAATTTAATCCAATTAATTCCACAATCGACATTAAATCAACATCCCGAATGATTTTCAACACATCCAATGATAAAAAAAAATCAAAAAATCACCAAGACAAAATAGGGCATAATATTCGGCCAACACCAAAAAATTGGGGAAATTTGTTCCAAATACAATTTCAATAAATTGATCCAATCAATCTTCAATTAAAACATATTTAAGCATACTAATTCTTCCAATTTCATTATACATGCTCAAAATCAAGTTTACCCAAATTTTAAGCCCTAAACTTTTTCATGCTTTTCCTTGCTCATGATACCATTGTTGGAAAATACTAAGGTCCGAAGGATTAATAAACAAGCATGAAACACATGTGAATACATACGAGGAGTCGCGGAATACTCACATCGATCGGTTGAGCGACGCGCGAAGAAACAAAATTCCATTTTCTACCTTGTACTGCTCACGGCAGTGAGTTGCAACACCCCACTGGTTTCGGCTTTGTGGATCAACATCGTCAAGCTCCAAGCTTCGTGATTTGATTCCCGGCTCATGGGTGGACTTCCCTATCACCTTCGCATGTCTCTCGGAGTGCTAACTCTCTTGATTTTTTACCACAAAAATCAAGAACTTGCTTCCCATTGCTCTCGGTATTTCCCAGAAACAGAAGAACAATTTGGCCTGTTGGCCGAATGAAAGAGAAGAAAGAAAAATGGCTCCCAAACGTGACCCAAGAGAGAGAATGAAAAGAAAAATGTGTATTGGTTTTTTAATTTCCAAAATCAATTAACATATACCATTTTTCAATTACAAAAGTCAAAGGCAAATAACAATTAAATGCCTTCCAACTACCACATCACTATTTACATCATTCATGTCAAGTCACATCAGTCAAAGTGACAAGTGATTTGACGTTTGATGCGACTAGCGATTTGACTCTTGATTTGACTTGCGTGCCGCACTCGAATTCGAAATACGAATGCGCTCGCAAATAATCCCGGGCTCGGGTTCGCTAATTCCAAATTAACAAATTTTCCATTGCGTCGTAATTAAATGATTACGCCTAGCGAAATCACTATTCACGTCGCTAACGAATTAATTATAAATTAACTCGTTCGCCCGAATTAAAATCTAATTTTAATTCCGCATCGAAATCCAATTTCGTTTAATATATCGAATATATTAATTTATCGATTAATTCCAAATTAATCGTTATCTCTCTTTAAATGATATTTTATCCTAGATAAAATATCTCCGCAATTAATCCCAGATTAATTTTCTCTCTCATCTTATTAATCCCAGATTAATTAAAAGTGTGAGTCATACGTCATCGGTGAATCTTTGGGAAGCGACCCATGAGATCCCCGGATATGTTGGCAGTAAATTCGGTCGTCGGACTATCCGAACACGTAAGTATCAAGTACTACATTTATACCGATTTACAAGACAAGGTTGGCTTCTAGCAAAGCGCCATGCCTACCCAATTCTCCAGAAATATCCTTACAGGAATTAAGGATCTATATTAGGCGTAGTATACGTAGTATTGCGTATTTCGATCCATTATCGGATGATCACATGCAAGGCCTGGGGCTGATACAATGTCTACCCCGTACGAAGCATATATGAGATTACGAGCAACTAGTCTCTTTATTATCGGATAATCATGACCAAGTCATATTATCCCGACGGTTGCAACCTTTTTAGAGAACCAGTTCTGTATCTCTACGCGATCATCATCTCCATATGAATGGAGTGAAACTTTAGTCTGGACATCACACCCAACATACTACGATTCTCAATATACCCAGCATAGGCGTACACAGAACCTGTTAAAGTCCTGGACGACCGCAACCAAAGTATATTGATTGTCGCAAGTGTTAGCGGTGCAAGTCTCAGGTTAAGACCAAATACACCTACCCTGATTTCGGACTTCCATAGACACATAGTCATACTACCAATGGAATTCCGAGGGTGTCTATCCAGAACGAAGTTGTTTCCCGTACCATCGGTAAAACACAACCTCCTATTACACTTGCATGAGTATCCTATACCCAAATATATGAGAACTATGCCGTTGTGCCCTCACAACGTGCACAAGTGTAATACTAGTCTTTTACGCATTCATCGATGTCCAATCTTGATAATGCTCTGACTAAGGATATTTAATGATTTATCCTTCATGGACTAATACTGTCTCATATCATTCTCAATCCAGGAACAAATCATAGGGACCTCCTATCATTTATATATCTAGGTGATCTAATCACAAATGATAAGAGTGCAATCCCCTTTGTCACATAGTTAATTTGTACAACAACACCATGATCTGTACAAATAGTGACGCTATGGGTCATAATTGTCCAACATAAAGTTCATGATGACCCGCCCCAGCAATCTGGCAGAGACTGTAAGATCAAATCTATGGAAGTCTCGGCCTCGAAGGTTATGCCCAACTGACCTAGCTATTCGATGTCAGCAATCCTCTGCGAAACATAGTGCTCGAAAAATGTACCCTCTAACATACGCGAGCGAAAGAGCTTCTTTTGCAATTCATACTTCTGTGATTTAAGGTTAGATCTGTGAAGATCCTTCAATTTCAACATCATACTATAAGGATCTAATCCTTTGTTTTGATGACGAAATTGAGGAGTCATTGCGGCAAGCATGACAGATTGAGCACTAAAGTTATCATCACGATGAGTCTTCCAAAGCTCATGTTCTACTATTTGCTCAACTCCGGGCTTAGGCCCGAGAGGTTTCTCTATGACATAGAGTAACTTCTTGGCTCCCATGACTGTCCGGAGGTTCATCTCCCAATCTGGAAAATTGAAGCTGTTAAAGATATTATCGCCCATGATGATGTCCCTAACACTAATCTTTCCAACCATCTTGATTGCAATAGTCCAACTATCCAATCAATAATATCGGGTATATTCAAAATGTAATGGTTACTATAGTCTAACTATATAACCAACTACAAGTGGAGTAGTGTGAAAATAGTCCAACTGTTCAATGAAAGTAATAAAAGATATTAGTCCAACTAATATATATTTATAACGACGATAAATAAAATAAAATAGCGCGTATAGGCAAATATTAAATGAAATTGCAAATGTAATACTGGCCTCCCATTATTTTTCGGCGAGTCTCTAACCCTCTGTTGAGTACTCGGGAAACCCAGTTTCCTAGTGGGCTAGGATCTCGTTAAATAACACATAACCTTGACTTTGGCCAACAAGTTGTATGAAACTTAACTATGTAGATATCTAAGATCAATTGACTCTCATCCAATTCCTAGATCTGGTAGGTGGAGCTCCAAGTCCAAGATATATATCCAATATATATTTCCTAACATTTTCCTCTGAATCAAATAAGCATTGGCTTTGGCTCAACAAGCTTAATGATTCTAGTTAAGCGTGACCCATTGACAGTGGGAAAGCTTCATAATCCACGTCGATGTACAGAAGTGACCTTGACTTTGGCCAACAAGTCACAATTGCCCAAGACATGTGATATATAACAAAGCTTTCGTGGTTCAAACACATCCGCGATGGACAATGATCTTGACTTTGTGTTGGGTTTTATAGGTCAAACCAAGATCAAATTAAATAAGAAATCATGTGAATACAACAAAGTAAGAATGCAGAAAATACTCACTTTGATCGGATATTGGATGCGTCAAATACAAAAAATTGTTCCTCCAACTTTCGGCCAAGCACATCCTTTGGGGATGAAATCCAAGCTCCAAGCTTTTGAGTTGATTCCAAGCTCTTGGGAAAGTTTCCCTAACACCATTGTTATGATTCCTTTGAGTGCTAGCTCTTGAAAATTTGCAACAAATTTTCACCTTCTTCCTTGTGAAGCCCACGACAATTGAAGGAAAAATGGAGAGGATATTTCTTTCACAAAAACGTGAATGAGAGAGATGAAAAGAAAAGAATGACTTGTATTTTGAATTTCCAAAAATCAAAATGATATACCAAATCCAAGGTTTGGTAAAAGTCAATCACTTTGACAATTGAGTGTTTCATAAGTTACCATCAATTCCTACACTAAATTCCATCACCATAAAGGTGATTGATGGACAAGTGATGTGACTTGATGTGACTTGTGGGCCCCACTTGATTCAAAATCCGAGTGGGCCTGCAAACACTCCAGGGATCGGGTTCGCTAATTCCAAATTAACGAATTTTCCGTTGTGACGTAATTAAATCAAATTTAATTAAATAATTATGCCTAGTGTAGGACACAGAAATCGGCGACGCTGTTCTAGGCTCGCAGCTTAGTCGGGAGTACGGAGTAGCCCACGTGGGAACTAAATCAGAGAAATAACATGGAGTCGCCACCCAGTGCGAACTGGGATAAAGATTTAAGGCCGCACTCACCCCTCGCAAGGGAAGACCTCAAACCGTTGGGTTCGGAATGGTCCATTACTTATGCCACTTGTAATGATGTGATTTGTGCAATAAACTAACCGAATCTACGCAACATGCTCGAGAACAACCTATATTTAGTTCATGTTCATAAAGATAAATCCTATGTTTAAGTTTGCATGCTTGGAAAGTAAGTCATCATAACACACGACAACACACGGCAATCCCATGAACATATTTCAATTATATAATGCGAAATGCAAACAACAATATAAACTTAATGCAAATTCCAAACACAAAATGAATAACTAATCATGTTTAAAAATAAATAACATACTAGACTAAATCATGCTTACAAAAATAAATAACGTACTAGCAACCTAATCATGCTCAAATACATGGTTGGATGAAACGAAATACGTGTGTCTCTCAAGTAGTACGTGGCGTTGTATCCCGAGTGCAAATCGTACTACCGTCCATTAGGATTCGGTTACGAAATTTACGTCCGGGTTTCCATCCGATATACCATAAGAGAGAACACGCATTCCGTTCATCCGGAATTCACATCATGCCTCAACAAATGACTCTCATACGATAATATATTAAAATAAATAAAAGAAACGAAAGATAATAAGTAAAAAGGGTGCCCTCAGGTCTAACCTCTTTTGTCGTCTCTCGAAAGCGCGTTGTAGGCACTGTATTTTTACATATAAGTCCCTATGATGAGTCTCGTATGGAGGCACTACCTTTTAAGTTGCGGAAGCCGCGGGAAACGGACGTCGGGAGGGAAGAGTCAAGAATTGACACATTTTTGGATTTAATTCGCTGGAGTAGCTTCAGGTTCGCTTGTTGGACCTCCATTTTAAAACACACCCTTAGCCCAAACCCCATAAGACACAGACCAAGCCCATCTCATACCGAGCCCAAATCCAAAATAATTAAAACATTTAAAATGCATGTCACAAATTAAAACCAATTAAAATTAAACTTAAATTAAATTCCTAAACTAAATAAAACCAATTAAACTTAAACTTAAATTAAATTCCCAAATTAAAAGATCCAAATTAAATTCCATAAATAACATTCCTAATTAAAATAAATCACCTTCATAATTAAAGAAATTCTTTCCTTGTAACACATTAATTAAAAGATATCCCCCTAATTACACAATCTCACTTTCCTACCCAAATAAGGATTACCCATCCCTTGGCCTATATAAAGAACCTTTCTCCACACATCTAAAGAAGGGAGCGCATTCATCTTAACTCACAAAAAACCCACAAAACCCTAGCTCATTCACTGGACAATTCATGCCAAAAAGCAGAGAAAATAACCATTGCATTGCCGTCCAAGACAGTCTCATTCAGCCTCCACTAACAACCAACAAACTGCCGAGCAACCCTAACTCCATCACTCGAAAACTGCCACACACAAACCCCACTCACAGCCTGCCGCATTTGCCTTAAGCACACCACTCAAACACCAACGAATAAACCCCACTCACAGCCTGCCGAGCAACCCTAACTCCATCACGCCACCTGCATCTTACCTTCACTCAATTAGCCTTCACGCCAGCCCTCCTTCCACACCACATGCACCTTCAAAAGTAAGCCACATAACTCCCACAAAATCACGCCACAAGTACGTCACAAATCCCTTCCATTAGCCACAGCCCACGCCACTTCATTGCCTAACCACACGCTCACCGCTTCACCTAAAAGCCACGCCACACAACCTTCAGCAATTCTCGCCAATAGTCACACACCATAAACCCCATGCACCTTCAAACGCAACTAGCCGTTCCCCTCACAGCCCAATACTGCCGAAAACCTCACCTAACTCCACGCCCAATCTGCTAACTAACCAGCCCACTGCACCGCGCACGTATTGACCATTAAACTGTCCAGTTTGCCACAGAATTAACCCCTGAAAGTACTTCCCGAACAGCCCTAAAACTGCACTGAAATCTGCCCAGAAATTCCCCCAAAAACCGCAGCCCCTTTACCCCTGAAAACTGCACCACAACAGTCATTTATTTACTTTAAAACAGTGACCAGAAAATACAACAAAAATAGCAGCGAAACGGAGTGAAACAGCAGCCCAAACAGTGAAACAACGAGGAAAAACATTGGATTAGTGAACCAGAAAAGTTGCGGAGTATCAACCCTTCCGACGGCCGTGTAACGCGCTTTCGTGAGACGACGAAAGAGGTTAGACCTGAGGGCACCTTTTTATTTATTATCTTTCGTTTATTTTGTTTATTTTAAAAATATTATCGCATGAGAGTCGTTTGAGGCATGATGTGATTGTTGGATGAGCGAAATATGTGTTCCCTTTCGTGGTATATAGTATGGAAACTCGGACGTAAATTCCGTAGCCGATTCCGAATGGACGGTATTGCGGTTTGCACTCGGGATACAATGCCACGTACCACTGGAGAGACACGTATTTCGTTTTATCCAAACTTGTATTTGAGCATGATGTAGTTCGTAGATTATTTATTTTATTATTTAAAGCATGATTTAGCTTAGTTTATTATTTATTTTCAAAGCATGATTACGTTATTTTTATGCATGATATTTTGATTAGTTTATATTTGTGTTTAAATCGCTATTTGTTTATTTTTGTTTAATGGTTCAATGTGTGATATTGTGTGATATTGTGTTTTCCGTTTAAAGACTTACTTTCAAGCATTCAAACTTAGATTATGAATTATTTTGATGAATGTATATTAGATCTAGGTTATCTTTGAGCATATATGTTGAGTAGATTCGGTTAGTCTATTGCACAAATCATATCATCACAAGTGGCATAAGTAAGGGACCATTCCGAACCCAACGGTTTGAGGTATTCCCTTGCGAGGGGTGAGTACGGCCTTAAATCTCATTTTCCCGGTTCACACCGGGTGGCGACTCCATTATTCTCCGGTTTAGTCCCCCACGGGCTACTCAGTACTCCCAACTAGGCCGCAAGCCTAGAACAGTGTCGCCGATTTCTGTGTCCTACACGTGTTACACAGCCGTCAGAAGGGTTGATGTTCCGCGACTTTTCTGGTACACTAATCCAATGTTTTTCCTCGCTGTTTTGCTGTCTGGGCTGCTATTTTCACTCCGTTTCGCTGCTATTTTTGTTGTATTTTCTGGTCACTATTTTTTGGTAATTAGGGGATTGTTTTGCGGGTTATTTGGACTGGTTTGAGCTGTGGTTTTTGGACTATTTTGGGGCAGTTTCTGGGTTGTTTTTAGTACAGTTTTGGGGCTATTTTGGGGGCGTTTTCTAGGGTGGTAAGATGCAGGATGAGGGACAGATTCGTGAGGGCTGTGTTGAAGTGGCTTGGAACGTGAGGCAACTTATGACGAGTTGAGAGAGGGGTAACATGGAGAGTCAAGGGCTGTTACATGGTTTACGTGGTCAGGGAAGTGGAGTGGTGGGGACGTGTGGATGTTGGCGTTAAGGGCTGCTATACGTTGGGTGTTAGGGGCTGCTACATTGGGTGCTAGGGGCTGTTGGCATGAAGTAGTAGGGACGTGTTGGTGGGATGTAATGTGTTTGTGGCAAGTGGCGTGAGTGAGGTTGAGGGGCGATCAAGTCTTGGTTCGTCAGTGGGCGTGAGTGTAGTGGGCGTGAAGGCAATGGATGATTTGTAGGTGTTTTAGCGTGAAGCCAAGGTAATTTATGGGTACGTGAACAGAAGCAAGGCATAGGTATTTGCGTGAAGGTGTGCTAGGCTATTTGCTTGGTGCTTTATGAGGATCCACTTAGAATATTAGGGTTGATTTCGTGAGAATGAGCTTGGGGGTTTAATGTGTTGGTGAATGGTGCTTTTTATAGGCAAATGGATGAGGGCTTTCCTTATTTGAGAAGGAGAATGATTTGTGCATTAAAGGGAATATCTTTTAAATTAGTATGTGATAATGAAATCTTTTAATTAGGGAAGTGATTTGATTTAATTTGATTTCTTCTCTTTTGATTAGGGATATGATTTGATTTGATTTGATATTGTTTAATTAGGGAAGGTGATTTAATTTAATTATTAATTTTGATTTATGAGATTTTATTTTATTTAATTCAGGAATGAGATTTAATTTGATTTAATTGGATTTGATTTAATTTAATTTAATTTAATTTGTGACATGTATTTTTTTAATATTTTAATTATTATTGGATGTGATTTAATGGGCTTGGGCTACGTGGGCGTGTGGCTTTGGTTTTGGGCTAATGATTTGTTTTGAAACGGAGGTCCAACAAGCGAACCCGAAGCTAATCCAGAGAATTAAATCGAACAATGCGTCAATTCTTGACTTTTCCATTCTGACGTCCGTTTCCCGCGGCTTCCACAATTAAAGAGGTAGTGTCTCCATGCGAGACTCATCATCGGGACTTGTATGCAAAAATGCAGTGCCTACAGTCGCCCCCACTTTGATGGGACTTGTGCAGTGTGTGATAATGACAATCCTATCAAAGTATGTGCAATGCATTTTTACTTACCTGGCTCGCCAGCTGCCGCTTGACTTGCCTATTGCTTCGAACTGAGTTGATCTGGTGGTGAGGTGCTGCGACCCTAAAGGTTCATCCCTGCAAGATGCTGCGATCTCTAGGAATCAGTACCGAACTGAACTGATGTGAGGTGGTCCATTCCCGAACTGTTATTTGAGGTGGTCTATTCCCGAACCGTAACTGTGAGGTGATGAGGGTCTTGTTCCCAAATTGTGATGAGGGTCTTGTTCCCGAATTATGATGAGATTGATGGCGAGGTGCTGTGACCCCTGGGTCTTGTTCCCGAACCACCGAGTGGGTTTTGTTCCTGAAGTGAGCTGAGGGTCTTGTTCCCGAACCACCGAGTGGGTTTTATTCCCGAAGTGAGCTGAGGGTCTTGTTCCCTAATTGAGTTATGGGTCTTGTTCCCGATTGTGAGCTGAGGGTCTTGTTCCCTAATTGAGTTGAGATTGATGACGAGGTGCTGTAACCTCTGGGTCTTGTTCCCGAACCACCGAGTGGGTCTTATTCCCGATTGTGAGCTGAGGGTCTTGTTCCCTAATTGAGTTGTGGGTCTTGTTCCCTGAATTATGGGTCTTGTTACCGTGGGTCTTGTTCCCGATTTGAGTTGAGGGTCTTGTTCCCTGAATTGTGGGTCTTGTTCCCGATCTGAGTTGAGGGTCTTGTTCTCTGAATTTTGGGTCTTGTTCCCGTGGGTCATGTTCCCGATTTGTGTTGAGGGTCTTGTTCCTTGAATTGTGGGTCTTGTTCCTGTGGGTCTTGTTCCCGATTTGAGTTGAGGGTATTGTTCCCTAAATTGTGGGTCTTGTTCCCGTGGGTCTTGTTCCCTATTTGAGTTGAGGGTCTTGTTCCCTAAATTGTGGGTCTTGTTCCCTATTTGAGTTGAGGGTCTTGTTCCTGTGGGTCTTGTTCCCTTATTTGAGTTGATTTGGTTATGCCATACCCGATGTGCTAAACCCCATACCCGAGGTGTCGCAGTTGCGTCTCCATACCCAGAGTGTCGCGGTAATATCTCCATACCCGGAGTGCCGTACCTGGCAAGCTAAACCCCATACCCGAGGTGTCGCGGTTGAGTCTCCATACCCAGAGTGTCGCGGTAATATCTCAATACCCGGAGTGCCGTACCTGGCAAGCTAAACCCCATACCCGAGGTGTCACGGTTGCGTCTCCATACCTAGAGTGTCGCCGTGATGTCTCCATACCCGGCGTGCCGTACCTGGCAAGCTAAACCCCATACCCGAGGTGTCGCGGTTGCGTCTCCATACCTAGAGTGTCGCAGTGATATCTCCATACCCGGAGTGTCGTACCTGGCATGCTAAACCCCATACCCGAGGCGTCGCTGTGATATCTCTATACCCGAAGTGCCGTACCTGGCAAAACTGATGATGTGTCTCCATACCCGGAGTGCCCTACCTAGCATGCTAAACCCCATACCCGAGGTGTCGCTGTGATATCTCCATACCCGGAGTGCCGTACCTGGCAAAACTGATGCTGTGTCTCCATACCCAGAGTGCCATACCCGGCAAAACTGATGCTGTGTCTCCATACCCGGAGTGCCATACACGGCAAAACTGAAACTGATGTCTCCATACCCGGAATGCCATACCCGGCAAAACTGATACTGATAATGATGTGGGCCTCACCCCCAGAGTGCCATATCCAGCCAGACTGATACTGATTATGATATGGGCCTCGCCCCCAGAGTGTCATACCTGGCAAGACTGATACTGATAATGTGATGGTTCGTTCTCGAACCATGCTGTGAGGTGGTCCATTCCCGAACCGTTACTGTGTGAGGTGGTCCATTCCCAAACCGTTACTGTGAGGTGGTCCATTCCCGAACCGTTACTGTGATGTGGTCCATTCCTGAACCTTGCTCCATTCTCGGAGTGCCATTCCCGGCTTGTTCTTTCCCGAACCGTGCTCCATTCTCGGAGTGCCATTCTCGGCTTTGTTCATTCCTGAACCTTGCTCCATTCTCGGAGTGCCATTCCCGGCTTGTTCATTTCCGAACCTTGCTCCTTTCTCGGATTGCCATTCTCGGCTTGTTCATTCCCGAACCTTGCTCCATTCTCGGAGTGCCATTCCCGAACCTTGCTCCATTCTCGGAGTGCCATTCCTGACTTTCTGATGATGTGTGGGCCTCAACCCTGGGACTCATCCTAAAAATGATACTGATGTGGGCCTCAACCCTAGGACTCATCCCAAAACTGATACTGATGTAGGCCTCGACCCAAGCTGATGCTGATGTGGGCCTCGTCCCCAGACTGATACTGATGTGGGCCTCAACCCGAGACTGATACTGATGTGGGCCTCGCCCCCAGATTGATACTGATGTGGGCCTCGGCCCTGGGACTCATCCCTAAAACTGATGCTGCTATGTTGCTGTTTCTAGTTGGCTTGCATTTGCCGTTTTCTCATTTTCTTTAAAACCTGTGAACAAAAACAAGACAAAGATTGCGTGTATATGACGTGTATGCATGAATGTGTTTCCTATTCCGATGGGTTAGGTCTTTCTTGTACTATTCGGTGCTTCTTGCCTACAAAAGTCTTTGGTCGCCCCCTGGGTCTGCTTGCAATTTCCTTCTGCCAGTTCTCTTCTGGTGATTGGTTGGTTCTCTTTTTGTCTCATGGCTCAAGATCTCATTGTTTCCCTTATTTACTGGGTGGTAGACTGTTCGCCCCCAGTCTTGATTTAGCTTTATGATCTCCGCTGCTTATAATAGGTCAATGTGAACCACGTGATGTGGCTTTCCATATCATCATACTTTATCACATGCTACAAAATAGTTCCAATAGTTATACATATTATTGCCCTTCAAAGAATGCTCAGTAATGAAACCAGAGAACCTTGAAAACATTCAACGCAACTCAAATCCAAGTCTTTGAATAAATTATCTAAGCCAGACTCAAAGTGTGTGTGTGCAAAGGTTCCTTTGCGGATTCATCCCCAGGTAAGCCAACTCAATGATTTTGTTTCAAAAATTATGGTCGATGGGTCAAACCAACCTAGATATCTCAATTATGCATGTAGTTTCTTTTTTGTGCTCAATGTGGTATGGTTTTCTTTCTCTTTTGTCTCTTTCTTTTTTTCTTTTCATTTTGAACTTCTTTTTTTTTCTTTCTTTTTTTTTCAACACACCTACCCTTTAAGGTAGCATTTCTCCTCATGGTGCTCCTAATACTCGCCCATGGGTAGCTTCATGCTTATCGGTTATAGGTGGTTCAATTCTTTTCTTTAGAGATTTTTCTTTCATTTTCAACCATACCACACATCATAACATAAGCAAATCAAGATAGACATCTAAGCAAATGGTCATTCACCGACCTACAATTTCTTCAACTAGTCACATTGCCAACTACTCATGTTTTCACCGCTAAGAACCTATAGTGAAGTGCTTACGAGTCTAACATAGATCAATCACTCAAAGTATCAAATAAAAGCACATCAAGAGTTTATCGTTTCTAAGATTTCACCCTAAAGCAAACGATTTCATCATTGGACTTATGTCTAACTATCAAGGATTAAAAACAAACAGTTTTTTTTCATTTTTTTGTCTTTTTTTTATTTTGTCTTTTTTTTTCGGGCCCACCATGGTCTTTCTATCCTTGCTTATGCCACTTGTAATGATGTGATTTGTGTAATAAACTAACCGAATCTACGCAACATGCTCGAGAACAACCTATATCTAGTTCATTTTCATAAAGATAAATCCTATGTCTAAGTTTTCATGCTTGGAAAGTAAGTCATCATAACACACGGCAATCCCATGAACATATTTCAATTATGTAATGCGAAATGCAAACAACAACAACATAAACTTAATGCAAATTCCAAACGCAAAATGAATAACTAATCATGCTTAAAAATAAATAACATACTAGACTAAATCATGCTTACAAAAATAAATAACGTACTAACAACGTAATCATGCTCAAATACATGGTTGGATGAAACGAAATACGTGTCTCTCTCAAGTAGTACGTTGCGTTGTATCCCGAGTGCAAACCGTACTACCGTCCATTCGGATTCGGCTACGGAATTTACGTCTGGGTTTCCATCCGATATACCACAAGAGAGAACACGCATTCCGTTCATCCGGAATTCACATCATGCCTAAAAAAACGACTCTCATATGCGATAATATATTAAAATAAATAAAAGAAACGAAAGATAATAAGTAAAAAGGGTGCCCTCAGGTCTAACCACTTTTGTCGTCTCTCGAAAGCGCGTTACACGGCCGTTGGAAGGGTTGATGTTCCGCGACTTTTCTGGTTCACTAATCCAATGTTTTTCCTCATTGTTTCGCTGTCTGGGCTGTTGTTTTCACTTCGTTTCACTGCTGTTTTTGTTGTATTTTCTGGTCACTATTTTTTGGTAATTAGGGGACTATTTTGCGGGTTATTTGGACTGGTTTGAGCTGCGGTTTTTTGGACTGTTTTAGGGCAGTTTCTGGGCTGTTTTTAGTGCAGTTTTGGGGCTATTTTGGGGGCGTTTTATAGGGTGGTAAGATGCAGGATGAGAGACAGATTCGTGAGGGCTGTGTTGAAGTGGATTGGAACGTGAGGCAACTTATGACGAGTTGAGAGGGGGGTAACGTGGAGAGTCCAGGGTTGTTACGTGGTTTACGTGGTCAGGGAAGTGAAGTGGTGGGGACGTGTGGTTGTTGGCGTGAAGGGCTGCTATACGTTGGGTGCTAGGGGTTGTTGGCATGAAGTAGTGGGGACGTGTTGGTGGGCTGTAATGTGTTTGTGGCAAGTGGCGTTAGTGAGGTTGAGGGGCGATCAGGTCTTGGTTCGTCATTGGGCGTGAGTGTAGTGGGCGTGAAGGCAATGAATGATTTGTATGTGTTTTAGCGTGAGGCCAGGGTAATTTGTGGGTACGTGAACAGAAGCAAGGCATGGATATTTGCGTGAAGGTGTGCTAGGGTATTTGCTTGGTGCTTTGTGAGGATCCATTTAGAATATTAGGGTTGATTTCGTGAGAATGAGCTTGGGGGTTTAATGTGTTGGTGAAAGGTGTTTTTTATAGGCAAATGGATGATAGCTTTCCTTATTTGAGAATGAGAATGATTTGTGCATTAAAGGGAATATCTTTTAAATTAGTATGTGATAAGGAAATCTTTTAATTAGGGAAGTGATTTGATTTAATTTGATTTCTTCTCTTTTGATTAGGGATATGATATGATTTGATTTGATTTGATCTTGTTTAATTAGGGAAGGTGATTTAATTTAATTATGAATGTGATTTATGAGATTTGATTTTATTTAATTCAGGAATGAGATTTAATTTGGTTTAATTGGATTTGATTTAATTTAATTTAATTTTTGACATGTATTTTTTAAATGTTTTAATTATTATTGGATGTGATTTAATGGGCTTGGGCTAGGTGGGCGTGTGGCTTTGGTTTTGGGCTAAGGATGTGTTTTGAAACGGAGGTCCAACAAGCGAACCCGAAGCTAATCCAGCGAATTAAATCCAACAATGCGTCAATTCTTGACTTTTTCATTCTGATGTCCGTTTCCCGCGGCTTCCACAATTAAAGAGGTAGTGTCTCCATGCGAGACTCATCATCGGGACTTATATGCAAAAATGCAGTGCCTACACCTAGCAAAATTACTATTCATGTCGCTCGCGAATTAATTCTAAAATAATTCGTTTGCCCGAATTAAAATCAAATTTTAATTCCGCGTCGAAATCTAATTTCGTTTAATATATCGAATATATTATTTTATCGATTAATTCCAAATTAACCGTTCTCTCTCTTTTAAATAGTATTTTATCATAGATAAAATCTCTCCGTAATTAATCCCAGATTAATTATGTTCGAATCATACGTCATCGGTGTATCTTCGGGAAGCGACCCATGAGATCCTTGGATATGTTAGCAGTAAATCCGGTCATCGGACTATCCGAACATGTATGTACCTTGTACTACGTTTTTACTGATTTACGAGACATGGTTGGCTTCTAGCAAAGCACCGTGCCTACCCAATTCTCCAGAAATATTCTTAATGGAATATATAATCTTTGTCAGGCGTAGTATACGTAGTATTGCGTATAACGATCCAGTATCGGATGTCACATGCTAGGCCTGAGGCTGGAATTGTGTATGCCTCATACGAAGCATATATCGGATCTCTGGTAACTAGTCTCTATAATCGGATAAACATGACCTAGTCATATTATCCCGATGACTGCAATACTAAAGAGTACTAGTTCCGTATCTTGCGTGATCATCATCTCCATATGACTGGAGTGATACTTCCATCTTGACATCACACCCAATACACTACGATTCTCAATATACCCAGAAGAGGCATACACAGAACATGTTAAAGTCCCAGACGACCAAAACCAAAGTATATTGATTGTCGCAAGTATTAGCGATGCAAGTCTCAGGTTAAGACCAAATACACCTACCCTGATTCGGACTTCCATAGACACATAGTCATACTACCAATGGAATTCCGAGGGGTCTATCCAGAGCGAAGCTGTTTCCGTAACATCGGTAAACACAACCTCCTATTACACTTGCATGAGTATCCAATACCCAAATATATGAGAACTATGATGTTATGCTACCATAACACGCACAAGTGTAATTCTAGTCTATTCCGCATTATCGATGTCCAATCTCGATAATACTATGACTAGGGATGTTTTAATGATTAAACCTTAGTGGATTAATACTGTCTCATATCTTATTAATCCGGAACTACTCATAAGGACTTTTATCATTTATATATCCCGGTAATCCAATTACAAATGATAAAAGAGCAATTCCGTTTGTCACATAGTTAATTTGTACAACAACACCATGTTCTGTATAAATAGTGATGCTATTGGTCATAATTGTCCAACAATCTCCCACTTGGCCTATAGCCAATCACTCAAGTGTCCTACACCTGAACTATGTACGGGTCCCTCAAACTTCTGCTGAGAAACTGCTTTCGTCAGCGGATTTGCATTGTTATAATCTGATGCGATTTATTTGATCATCATATTGCCACGATGTATGATCCGACGAATCAGATGAAAAAGTTGAAGTATATACTTGGATCGTTGATGAGACCTTTAATTCTTTAGCCTGTGCTGTAGCCTAGCTCAGCAGCTAACATAACTACTCCTAATCTAATTAGGATTATATATTGATCCAAAGTGCTTCTATTGCTGTCTCAGCTGCAGTAATATTCCACTTTTGTTGTTTACTCGGCAACAATATCTTGCTTGAAAGATTTCCAGCTCACTGTTCCGTTATTCAAACTATATAGTACCCTTATTACGACTTACAGTCGTTATTGTCGGTTTGGAAACTTACAACGGTGAACCCAGTCACTTCAAGTTCTCCTCCTACATAGCTTAAGAAAGCATCATTAATTCCTCTAAGATACTTAAGGATGTTCTTAACATCAATCCAGTGACTATCACTTGGATTGGCCTGATTGTGACTCCATATGCTCAAAGCATATGAAACACCAGGTCGCGTACATATTTTTCAATGTACGAGTTCTCGGAGAGTGCCAACAACTTTTAAATCTATCCCAGTAGATCCTTATTCCTAGAATAAAGGTTGTTTCTCCCAAGTATTATATGAAGAATTATCATGAAAGCCAAGCTTTCACCGATTGTATTATGGGAATGTCATTTCCAAGAAATGACATATCATCATTATATGGGACAATCATTATCAGTGCTCTCCCACTAACCTCCTTATATACACAAGAATCATTTTCGTTTTGAATTAAATCATATACCATTATGATTACATCAAAACATTGGTTCCAAGAACGCAATGCTTGCTTCAATCCATAAATGGATTGAATTAACTTGCAAACCTTGTTTGCATGTTTTGGTACTACAAAACCATCAGGATGTTGTAAACATCCTCCAAAAGGTTTCCGTTTAAGGAAAGTGGTCTTGACGTTCAGCTGCCATATTTCATAAATGAAACATGCAGCATTAGCAAGCATTATTGTAGGACACAGAAATCGGCGACGCTGTTCTAGGCTTGCGACCTAGTTGGGAGTACGGAATAGCCCGCGGGGGACTAAACCGGAGAAATAATATGGAGTCGCCACCCGGTGTGAACCGGGACAAAGATTTAAGGCCGCACTCACCCCTCGCAAGGGAAGACCTCAAACTATTGGGTTCGGAATGGTCCCTTACTTATGCCACTTGTAATGATGTGATTTGTGCAATAATTTAATGGAATCTAGTAACATACATTCCCAAGGGTATTCTATATCTAAGCTCACATGCATAAGTACAAGGCTCATATCTAAGTTTGCATATAACCTATGTCCGAATTCGCATACAACCTATTTGCATATAACCTATGTCCAAATTCACATACAACCTATTTTCATATAACCTATGTCCAAATTCGCATGCATAAAGGTAAATTGAAATACGGCAAGCATACAACTTCATAAGCACACCACATTCATGGATACGGAAACGCAAGGAAATGGTAATTGTACAAACACGCATAAAAGTGAATCAGAATAATGGCAAGCATACAATTTCATAAGCACATTGTACTTATACATGTGGGAACACAAATAAATGGCAATTGCACAATCATGTGTAATAAAGAGAAGCAATTAGGTACATAATGCAAAGAGATAACCAATGAGGCAGTCGTACATTAAAATAAACGTGCAGTGATGCGATGCGAAAAATAGATAATGAAAGTGAAAGAAAAGAGATGCGACATATGCCCACATCTATATAGAAACCTGATACTGGTGTGGGCCTCGCCCCCTGTGATTCATTCCTGAAAACTACTGACACTGTACTATTGATGCTTCTGGTTGGCTTGCATTTGACGCTTTCTCTTTTTCTTCGTTGAAACCTGTGATTACAAACAAAACAAAACACAACAAAACAAAAGAATGCAAGTGCGTTAGGTGTATGCATGCATGCATGAATGAGTTTCCTATTCCGTTGGGTTAGGTCTTTTGTCAGGTGACTGCTCGGTTTTCTCTTCTTCAGACAAAGTACTACTTCAATCTGTCTACGTTGATCGGCTCAGTGAACTTATTCCCTTCTAAATCTGACAGTCTCACTGCCCCATTTCTCAATTTCTGAATGGTTATCATGTCTTTTTGCTTGCTTATTCCGAGGATTCCCCATGTTCTAAACATCGCTGAGTATCATAGTACCAGGGTTGAATGCTTTTTCCAAATATACTCATGTTGTAGGTTGAAAGGAAGAGACTCAGGCAAGTAAGCGAAATGAACATCTTTATTATCATCAAGAAAAGGTTCGAAAAAGTAGGCAAAATCAATGTCTTTATTAAAAATGTAAGATCAAATAAACTAGGAGGAACAACTTCATCATTCGCAGCATTGCCTTCCTCATCGGCCTATGGTTCTCCACTGCTGTCATTCCCTATCCCCATGAAAGAAACTGGGTGGTTGAGAGTTTGGAGGACAAAGCTTTCGGGCAGGCCGGAGTTGATCATGTAGGTAGGCGGTGGGACAGAGTGATAGTTCGGTAGGGGGTTCCGGTGTGTGTTGGGTTGTTCTTTCTCAGGATCGGGTATTTTATGGGTATTAATGAGGTTTTGGATTTCATGCCTAAGGCGGGTGCAGTTGTCAGTTTCGTGACCTCTTCTCCAATGGAAGTGACAATACAGGCTTAAGTCAAGGTTGGGTGGCACAAGGTTTGGAATTGGTTTAGGCTCTAAGGGTTCAAGAAGTCCTTGCATCTTCAGCTTTTCAAACACCTTTGACAAAGGTCTACTAAGATCGAAGAACCGCCTATTTCTGACGGTAGCGATCTCAGCAGTAGCGGGCTTGGTCTCAGAAGGCCCCCCAAAAGTCCTTCTATTATGGCCATAAAACTTTATGTTCTCAGCTTCTTCCTCTTCAATGTCCATGACAGTTTCCCTTAACTGTCAAAAATCAGCAATCATGGAGGTCATCCTCCTCAGCTTGCCATAAATAGAGGGCTTGGTGCCCTTGATGATCATTTTGATCCGGTCCTTCTCCGAAGGACGAGTCTGTATTTTCAGAAGCTGGCTCATCCAGCGATCTACATACTCTTTGAAACTTTCCTCCGGCTTCTGCTTGGTATTCTCCAAGTCACGAAGCGACAAGTCAATCTCCAAGTCTGTAGTATACTATTTCAGAAAGGCGTCTGCCAGTTCCCTCCAATCTTCATTAACCTTTCTTTCAAGGCTATGGTACCACACTACGGGTGCCCCCTCGAGCGACATCCCAAACATCTTCTGAACTTGGCACTGTGACAGGCCCACTGAACTCATAACTGAAACATATTGTCGGAGATGGACCCTCAGATCCTCATTCCCATTGAACTTGGCTATGTCGGGAATTTTGAACTGAGCCGGCAGCTGTTCTTCAAAAGTCATTTCCTCATAATCTAGCAAGTCTTCATGTTTACCCCTCATTTTGTGGGTAACTGATTCTACCTGATCCCGTAGCTTCTGTAATTCTACCTGAGACCCAATCATTCTTCCTGCCACATATTCAGCCATATCATCATCCAAAGTGGGGATGTCATCCCCTGAACCTTTCAGAGGCTCCTCACGCCTCACATTCTAAGAATTTCCCCCAGCGCGGGGCACATCCATTTTAGCCATAGCAGTAGTCAAGGCTTGCAATTGTTAGGTAACCTTGATGAGACCATTCTCCAGCTGATCCATGCGAGATACCTCATTTTCTGATTCACTCATATTCGCTAATGGCCTTTTGACGAGTCTTCCCTCTTACCTAGGGGTGAGCAAAACCGGTTTCGGTTCCGGTTCCACATGGAACCGGAACCTACCCGGAAAAATTCGGTTCCGCACTAAGTGGAACCGGAACCTACCCAATTAAACAGGATACCCTATTATTCGGTTCCAATCTGGTTCCGGTCTGGTTCCGAATTACCCTATTTTAAAATATTTGAATGAAAACTGCTTAATAGTTTATACAAAGAAGTGAATGAGAAGTTCAATGATTTGCTCAGAAAGAATGAAACGGCTTTTATTATGTTACATACTGTCTATGGTGATCTTAGGAAACTTGTAATAGATTCATGTGGGTCTGTTGATGATGAACCAGAGAATTGGTTCACAAAGACTCTGTACTCTAGAGAATTGAAGAGATAATGGAAGACATTGATCTACCAGAACAATTTCATTCAAAGGACATAATAGAAAAGGTTGATTGGTTAGCACGATCAGTTACTGGAAACTCGTTGCTTGTTACTGATTGGGATCCAAAGAGTTCTATGGGTGAGCAAAATCGGTTCCGGTTCCATGGTCCGGTTCCGGTTCCGATCATTTTGGAACCGGAACCTACCCGGATAAAATCGGTTCCTTCATTTTTGGAACCGGAACCTACCCAATTACAACCGGTTCCGGTTCCAAACCCGAAAAATCGGTCCGGTTCTAACCGATTCCGGGTAGACCCGGAACCGTTGCTCACCCCTACTCTTACCCCTAACCCAATGGATATCTATGATGGCTTTTAAGACACAAAGGGTTAACATGATGCGTGTATGCATGAGATGCATGAGATGTGTACGATGTATGGAATATATAAGTCGGCCCATCATCATTTTAAAGTATTCAATCATACTATTGCACAGTGCAAACTTGTCCCAGTTGAAAAGTCCCAATAGGTTTACACTTTGCAATAACGTGGCTAAACAACTTCAAATGATAAAAGGCTCACACGTAAAATGGCCCATCGACATTTTAGAAACTTTTAGCCTAATTGTCATAAGATACGAAATCATCCCAGTTTAAATGGCCCAACAAGTTCACATTTCTGACAAGAAGCCCAGTTGAATCCAAATGACGATGGTCTCAAACATAAACATAAAGAAATAACTTCTACCAGTTCTACGACTAAGGATTTCATGTGGGTTTATGGGGTGCGGAGAAAGGCTCTCGCTGACGAAGGATTGCCCACAACTAGGACTCCACACTCAAGGGTTTGAGCGACCAAGTGAGCGAAAATTTTTTATACCTTAAGGTACGTGCCAACGAGTTATGGTGTGACCAACTGTCAAATGGATTTCCCATTGTAGATTCCCCAGAGAGAGGGTAGAGCGAACTCTCTTAAATACCCAAGTCTCTTAGGCTCTTATCGCCTTGGTGACAGGAATAAACAACGAATCCTCCAAATTAGTCTGTCACAACGAGCTACGGTGAATGATTATCTAGGTGCCTTCACAACTTTTCCTTATAGAAAGGTAGTGAATGAAGGAAAACACCAAACCATCACCTAGCCTTAACAATGCCTTTGATTAAACCCCATTAACCCGCCATAGACGCGATTAACTAAAGCACAAATCATAATCACTACAAGACAATATTTCGGGGCCAATTCTCTATCCCCAGTGGAGTCGCCAGACTGTAGGACATAGAAATCGGCGATGCTGTTCTAGGCTCGCGGCCTAGTTGGGAGTACGGAATAACCCGCGGGGGACTAAACCAGAGAAATAATATGGAGTCACCACCCGGTGTGAACCAGGACAAAGATTTAAGGTCGCACTCACCCCTCGCAAGGGAAGACCTCAAACCATTGGGTTCAGAATGGTCCCTTACTTATGCCACTTGTAATGATGTGATTTGTGCAATAATTTAATCGAATCTAGCAACATACATTCCCAAGGGTATTATATATCTAAGCTTACATGCATAAGTATAAGGCTCATATCTAAGTTTGCATATAACCTATGTCCGAATTCGCATACAACCTATTTGCATATAACCTATTTCCAAATTCGCATACAACCTATTTGCATATAACCTATGTCCAAATTCGCATGCATAAAGGTAAATTGAAATACGGCAAGCATACAACTTCATAAGCACACCATATTCATGGATACAGAAACGCAAGGAAATGGTAATTGTATAAACACGCATAAAGTGAATCAGAATAATGGCAATCATACAATTTCATAGGCACATTGTACTTATACATGTGGGAACACAAATAAATGGCAATTGCACAATCATGTGTAATAAAGAGAAGCAATTAGGTACATAATGCAAAGAGATAACCAATGAGGCAGTTGTACATTAAAATAAATGTGCAGTGATGCGATGTGAAAGATAGACAATGAAAGTGAAAGAAAAGAGATGCGACATATGCCCACATCTATATAGGACTTTGAGTGTCCGATTAAACGTATTTCACATTCAATCGAACATACTTTGTCCGGCGCGGCAAAACGTCGTGGCAAAGGTAGCCCTTCGGCTTTCTATCCCTCAAAATGGAGGACCCTTAATCCAACTTGATTTGCCCATGCGCATTGCAATATGATGCATGATTATGCAAGGAGATGACATACAGAAAGGAAACAACGGAATAATAAAAGGCACAGCGAAGTACTGTCATAAAGGTAGCCTTTTGGACTTTTCTTCTCTCAAATAGAGAACCTTTAGACCAACATAATAAGCCCATGCGCATTACATTAAAATACATATAAAGTAAAGACAATGATATAGGACTTCGTATATTGGATTGAACAAATCTCACATCCAACCAAACATACTTTGTCCGGCGCGGCAAAGTATTGTCGTAAAGGTAGCATTTTGGTCTTTTCTTACCTCAAATAGAGAACCTTTAGACCAACATACTAAGCTTATGCACACTGTATCATCAATTACATAAACAACTAATGTACGTAAAGTAAAAGACGGAATATAAAAGGCGCGGTGAGATATCATGGTAAAGGTAGCCCTCAGGCTTTTTATCCCTCAAAATGGAGGACCTTTAGACCAACATAATAAGCCCATGCGCATCACATCGCAAAGCATATAAAATAAATAAGACAAGGATATGGGACTTCGCATGCCCGATTAAATGTATCTCGCATTCAATCGAACATACTTCGTCCAGTGACCGGCGTAAACACACACGTATAACGCAAGCGCACGTATCGTTCAAGTAGTATAAAAATATCGATCCCACGAGGACTTAATTCCTACTGTTGTTATTAATTGTTGATACTATTTATTTACAAATATCTAATTATAGGGAGAAGGGAATTGATTGCTTGAAATGATTTGATTTGTAGATTTACTAATAAATAAAAAGACAAAAGATAAAAGAAAATACTAAGGAAAATAAAAAGACTTAAAGATCTAGGGTTGTTAATCTTTCTAATATCAATTAAAAGATGAAGTAGTTAATCATAGTTGGATAATTATTGAATTATTAATCCGGAACACTAATTATGTAAAAGCCTCTTTCGAATGATCATTTACAAATACCTAGTATAATCCAATTGAACCATATGTCTATGTCAATTAAATTACCTAGATTCATTAAGATTGAGTTCCAATTAAGACTACCCCGCCCAACAGGTATATTCCTATCCTGTAAGGAAATCTATTAAAAGGGTTATCTATCCTTAAGGAAGATCGTGGGTTATTGAGTCTGTGGTCTTTAACTTAAAATCCATATGTCTAGTTCATTTTAAGTTTATCTAAATCAATTTTATTAATGGCCAATTAATAAAAAGGCATTAAGATTATGACTCAATAAATAACTCTTTTAAATTATCCAAACTATAATCTAACCCTTTTTTAAATCGGTTATATTAGATTTTATCACAACCATAGATATTTAATTTAGTTACTATACATAGCTAAAACTAATAAAAACTTAAAAGACAGAAAATGAAATTGCAGAAAGTAATTAAAATAAATAAATGAAATGCTAAGGTAAAAGGAAATAACTTCTACTATATACTATTTAGATATCTCCCATAAAATAATATATATAACTTGTGATATTTTAAACCAACCGTCCAGAATGGCGGTATCCTGATTAAGTCAAATTCAAATATACCAGCCATAAGGCGGAACAGAAATATAAATTTAAACCAACCGACCTAGAATGGCGGTATCCTCATTAAGTCAGGTTTAACCAGTTTAAATTGAATAACCAACCGTCCGGAATGGCGGTATCCTTTATTAATCTGATTTTAAATAGTTGATATATCATATTTTAAGGGAGATTAATCTAAAAAGCAATAGTAAAAGAATTACCTTATTACCTCAGCATGGAGAGGTTACCCCCTCATGGATGGATAAAATTACTACTACAAAGCGTAAATAAAACTGAATAAAAGAAGAAAATATGAAGAACTCTCAATTTATTTATAAGGATTTCAGAGGAAGAGGTACATTTGAAACTAAAAATTCGAAATCTATTTATAGGCAAAAAATCTAATTTTTTATTATTATTTTTTGATTTTTGAATTTTTTATTATTTTTCTGATTTTTTATTATTATTATTATTTCTTGAATCGCTGAAATTTCGACACGTGGCGTGGTGTGCTAAAAAAGACGGCTCGTTGAATCTTTGACACGTGGCAGACGCCCAAATATTACCAAAATACCCTTTGCGTCGGGACGTCCAATATTACCAAAATATCCCTTTTGCCAAATTTCACAGTTTTGCTCCAAATCACCTCCAGAATGTCTTGAATTTTATTTCGGTGTCGGGACAATTACCCAAATAAACCCTTGTGTCGTCGGGACGTCCAAAATTACCAAAATACCCTTTTTGCCAAATTTCACCAAATTTCACAGTTTTGCTTCAAATCACCTCCAGAATGTCCTGAAACTTTATTTATCTACAAATAACACAAAACACATCAAAATATTCACAAAACTCAAGAAACTATACAAAATATCAAGTAAATGAGTGGGAAATAGTGACACTTTATCACTCATCACACCCCCAAACCTAACATTTTGCTAGTCCTCGAGCAAAATACAAATAAAATAACATAATAAAATTTAACTAAGCCACTTTCGTAGGGATCACGATTGCATTTAGCATATGCAACAAGCCTTTAAACCCATAGGTGTCCCTAGTGGACGAGTTGTAGTCTCGTGAAGGGTTACAGCAATGATACCCACAAACATTTATAAAAGTAAAAAGGTAGTGAAACTAATGCACACAAAAGCAAAAAGACAAGCGAAAGAGAAAAGATGGTAGTGACTAATCAGGTGAAACTTCTACTCCAGTTATTAGTTGTTTTGTTTCATTCTAAATTACTAAATAAGTAAATTCTCCGATTATTTTTACCATTCTTCATATACACAGCCAACATAATATTAAACAACTCATTTCGCCCATAACAGTCATAAGTGCAGTTGATAAGAGAGTAATATTTTTGTCCTAAAGTTTTATCAGATTTCACACCTTTTGTAGTAATGGAATAAATTTTCTGATTTTTCTGATTTTTCTTTGATTTTTTTTCCTATTTTTTTTTATATACAATATCTTCCATCTATGTAGCGAGCTTAGGTCGGTGACTCCCAAACCAGTTGGCTTTAGGGCATCAGGTGTTAAGACACCCCTAAGGACTTATTACTCAGACTTCAGATATATATACATATATATAAATTTTTCATCATTTTTGATCCATGTAACGAGCTTTGGGCCAATGACTCCCAAACCAGTGGTTTTAGGGCACTAGGTATTAAATACCCTTTCAAACTTAATAACTCGGATCTCAGATGGTTTTTTTTTTATTCCATCACTTTTTGAGATGTTTCTCCAATTAAACTATAGCACTGAATATTACAATCTTTTTCAATTTTATCCTATGTCCGTATGTTACCATGTATGTTGATAATTCTGCCAACTCAGTATAGAAGATTCATTTTAGTCAGTTTTATGGAGAATTTACAAATTTAATATTCAAAAGTGAATAAACAAAAATTAACTTGTTTTGAATTAGGTTTGAAATACGTCTCAGGAGTGGACATTCCTTACACAGCTATTTCTGACCAATTCATCTTTTTAGTCAACATAACAACCACATATTTCTACAAGTCATAAAACTATAATTTACATGTTTTTTTTTTTTTAAAAAAAAGGCTCTCACTGGACAAAGGATTGTTCACAACTATGACTCCCCACTCAAGGGGGGTTCAAGCGACCAAGTGAACACACCTTTTTTATACCTTATGGTACGTGCCAACGAATTTAGGGTGTGTGACTAACTGTCGAATGGACTTCCCGTTGTAGATTCCCCAGAGGGAAGGTGGAGCGAGGCTCACTTAAGTACCCTAGCCCCTTAGGCTCTTATCGCTTGTTGTCAGGAATAAACAACGAGTCCTCCAAACTAGTCTGTCACAACACGCTACAAATGAATGATTATCTAGGTGCCTCCACAGCTTTTCTTATAAAAAGGTAGTGAGTGAAGGAAGACACCAAACCATCACCTAGCTTTAAATATGCCCTTTGTTTTTAATTTTTTTTAATTTTTTTGTATTTTTCGAAAAATTTTTGGACTAAAAATAAAAACACTATACAAACAAGTACTATTAACTATTCCTCACCCCAACCTAAAGGAGACATTGTCCCAAATGTCTTAAACAATAGAAGAAGAGTTTAGAAGATAGTACCTGGTTGAATGGGTTGCCTCCCAGCTAGCGCTAAGTTTTCGTCTTCAGCCAGACGTGACTGAAATCCATTGTCAAGGCGGTTTTCATTCAGCGTCGTTTTGGATGTCCGATTAAGACATTTCCATGAGCGTTGCTTTTGAAAGTGTCTTCCAATGGTAAAGTGGCAAAAAGAGTTTTGTCTCATTAAGGCTTGTGCCACCTTTTTAATCTTTGTTGCTCCAGTGGTTCCTGAAAAGAAAGAAAGAAAATCAGGAGGTCTTGTATGGTGCTTGACTTGGAATGGAAGTTCCATTCTGTCAAGCTTCTGTTTGATATCTTTGGTTTGTACTCCCCAAAACAACGATGTTTTTCCTGAATGCTCTGGATCTTTAATAAGGTCAGACATTTGCTCCTCCATTTGCTCTGTTCTTCTGCTCCACCTTTTCTTCACAGATGAGTTTGAAAATTTCTGCATTCAACTCTTCATCTGTCATCTGTGAAATACATGTTTCAAAATTGTTAACCTGAGGAGAAATGTTAGATTTTAGGTCTTCATCCTCTGATCTGGTTGAAATGATTGGCTCAGGTAGATCTTCTTCAAACATTTGTGCAATGGAATCTCCAAGATCTTCATTTTGAGATACAGAATTCATCCTCAATTTTTGATGCAGTTGGCACAAACAGCTCAGTTTCATCCTCGTCAGAATCTGAAAAATAGAAATGAAATCGAGAATTTGTCGGTTCGGGTTCCTGAACTGATACCTCTGGTTCTTGATTCTCCTCAGCCTCCTCTTTTGCTAAAGTGTCATCGTGAAATGTTTGGTACTCTGAGGCTTCATCTGAAAATGATTCTTGAGGTATATAGCTTTGGTTTTCTATTAATTGTCTGATCTGATCTGTCATTCTCTGTATGGATCCTGCGTTACTCTGAATTTGTGCATCAAATCGAACTGCTTGTTCTTTGAACATGTGAATCAATTGATCTTCCTCAGATGGTTCTGGTTCTTGATAAGAATCGAAGGAAGATGGTGGATAAGATGGAAAATGTGATGATTCTTCGTACCTTGGTTGATTCCAAAATTCTGCCACTCTGAAAGGTAAATACATTGATCGCTCGGTGGTTGCCATCACAAATTACACATCTCCCCATTTCATTCTGTTGAGCAAATGTAGTATTGCTTGATTCTGAATTCCAGTGATAATTGTTGGGCTGGACAACAGGCCTCAGAAAACTAGACTGTTGCTCCCAGATTTGGGGTGTATCTTCTTGTAAGTTCGTGATTTCTCAATTTCCCAATAGTGTTCCATTTTTTTTAATCACCTGAAAACAAAAGAAATAAAAATTACAAAATAAAAGAAAGAAAATTAGATATAAGTAATTAGATAGTTTCAAAATTAACAACTCAAGAAAAATAAGTCCCCGGCAACGGCGCCAAAAACTTGACCGGCGTAAACACACACGTATAACGCAAGCGCACGTATCGTTCAAGTAGTATAAAAATATCGATCCCACGAGGACTTAATTCCTACTGTTGTTATTAATTGTTGATACTATTTATTTACAAATATCTAATTATAGGGAGAAGGGAATTGATTGCTTGAAATGATTTGATTTGTAGATTACTAAATAAATAAAAAGACAAAAGATAAAAGAAAATACTAAGGAAAATAAAAGACTAAAGATCTAGGGTTGTTAATCTTTCTAATATCAATTAAAAGATGAAGTAGTTAAATCATAGTTGGATAATTATTGAATTATTAATCCGGAACACTAAATATGTAAAAGCCTCTTTCGAATGATCATTTACAAATACCTAGTATAATCCAATTGAACCATATGTCTATGTCAATTAAATTACCTAGATTCATTAAGATTGAGTTCCAATTAAGACTACCCCGCCCAACAGGTATATCCTATCCTGTAAGGAAATCTATTAAAATGGTTTATCTATCCTTAAGGAAGATCGTGGGTTATGAGTCTGTGGTCTTTAACTAAAATCCCTATGTCTAGTTCATTTTAAGTTTATCTAAATCAATTTTATAATGGCCAATTAATAAAAAGGCATTAAGATTATGACTCAATAAATAACTCTTTTAATTTATCCAAACTATAATCTAACCCTTTTTTAAATCGGTTATATTAGATTTTATCACAACCCATAGATATTTAATTTAGTTACTATACATAGCTAAAACTAATAAAAACTTAAAAGACAGAAAATGAAATTGCAGAAGTAATTAAAATAAATAAATGAAATGCTAAGGTAAAAGGAAATAACTTCTACTATATACTATTTAGATATCTCCCATAAAATAATAATATATTAACTTGTGATATTTTAAACCAACCGTCCAGAATGGCGGTATCCTGATTAAGTCAAATTCAAATATACCAGCCATGAGGCGGAACAGAAATATAAATTTAAACCAACCGACCTAGAATGGCGGTATCCTCATTAAGTCAGGTTTAACCAGTTTAAATTGAATAACCAACCGTCCGGAATGGCGGTATCCTTTTTAATCTGATTTAAATAGTTGATATATCATATTTTAAGGGAGATTAATCTAAAAAGCAATAGTAAAGAATTACCTTATTACCTCAGCATGGAGAGGTTACCCCCTCATGGACGGATAGAATTACTACTACAAAGCGTAAAATAAAACTGAATAAAAGAAGAAAATATGAAGAACTCTCAATTTATTTATAAGGATTTCAGAGGAAGAGGTACATTTGAAACTAAAAATTCGAAATCTATTTATAGGCAAAAAAATCTAATTTTTTATTATATTTTTGATTTTTGAAATTTTTTATTATTTTTCTGATTTTTATTATTTTATTTTATTATTATTATTTCTTGAATCGCTGAAATTTCGACACGTGGCGTGGTGTGCTAAAAAGACGGCTCGTTGAATCTTGACACGTGGCAGACGCCCAAAAATTACCAAAATACCCTTTGCGTCGGGACGTCCAAAATTACCAAAATACCCCTTTTGCCAAATTTCACAGTTTTGCTCCAAATCACCTCCAGAATGTCTTGAAATTTTATTTCGGTGTCGGGACAATTACCAAAATACCTTTTGTGTCGGGACGTCCAAAATTACCAAAATACCCTTTTTGCCAAATTTCACCAAATTTCACAGTTTTGCTTCAAATCACCTCCAGAATGTCCTGAAACTTTATTTATCTACAAAATAACACAAAACACATCAAAATATTCACAAAACTCAAGAAACTATACAAAATATCAAGTTAAATGAGTGGGAAATAGTGATTAATTTATCACTCATCATCCAGCGCGGCAAAGACTGTCGTAAAGGTAGTTTTAGACTTTTCTTCTCTCAAATAGAGGACCTTTAACCAAAATACTAAGCCCATGCGCACTATATCATCATTAACAATCAAAAATAACTTACGGAATTAAATGGCGGAGTATAAAATGTGGCATAACAAACAAGATATAATAAAGCAAAATATGTGCCGTTTGCTCAAGTGGTACGTGGAGTTGTCTCCCAAGTACAGACCGCACTACCGTCCATTCGGATTCGGCTACATAATTTACGTCTGGGTTTCCATCCTATATACCACAAGAGACAACATATTTTTCCATCCATTCAAAGCCACAACATGCATCCACAAACGACTCTCATGCGAAAAAAAACCATAAATAAAAACAATTAAAACGATGAATGAAAATAAATAAGAAAAGTGCCTTCAGGTCTAACCTTTTTAAATCGTCTCTCGGAAAGTATGGTACAAGGTCATCGGAAGGGTTGATGCTCCGTAACTCCTCCGGTTCACTGGTTTCAATGTTTTCCCTCGCCGTTTCGCTGTTTGGGCCGCTATTTTCTCTCCGTTTCACTACTGTTTTGTTGCTGTTTTCAGTCATTATTTTGCGGTAAAAGGCTACTGTTTTTGGGGTGTATTTTAAGTTACTGCAGTGCAGTTTCAGGGGTTGTTTTTTGGTAGTAGATGGTACGGTTCTGGACTGTGTTGGAGGACAGTTTGTGGGCGCGAATAGAGGGGCTTTATGCGCTGAGTGGCGTAAATTGGGGCTGGTCGGGGCAGTGTTTATTGGATGCTTTTTATGGCTATGTGAATGGCTGGTTCTTGAATGGGTTATTAGGTAAGTTGAGGTGGCTGAATATAGACGTGCATAATGGCGTTATAAAGGAGCAGTTACGTGACTGAATGGCTAGGTTTGTGAGGGGCTCTTGGGGCTTGAGTTTGGCTTAAGTGAGGTGTTGAGGGCAGTAGCGTGTGAAGGGTTTTGCGTGAGGTGTTAATGGCAGTTTGTGGAGACGTGAAGGGAGCTTATGTGTTGAATGATAGTGGCGTGTTGATGCGTTGATTCTTGGAGATGGCTTCTTTTATCTGGTTATGGGTAGTGCGTGGGTGGCTCCTAGTTTAGGTTTTTTTTGTTATGCTTGTGCTGGCCGAGAGGTGAAGCTAGGGTTCTGCCGAGAGTTTTGTGTTTTTTGTGAAGTGTCGTAAATGTTCTCTCTTTTGATATTTTTATGTGAGTTATGCGTGAATGCTAAGAGAGGGGTAGTGTTGGATTTTTGTTTCTTTTATAGACAAAGGCTAGGGTGAATCCTTGCTTGAAAAGGAATGAGATTTGTGTATTAAAGAGATGCCATTTAATTAGTGTCACACAAGGAAAGAATATACTTAATTGGGGACAAGATTTATTTAAATTAGGAATAGGTTTATTTGATGTTTATTTGTTTTATTTTAATTTGGTATATGATTTGTTTTGTTTAGGTAAGTAATTTTTATTTTAGTAGGTCATTAGTTAGATTTTCTTTGATTTATTTTAATTTCCCATGTGTTAAATATGTGTTTTATTATTTTTGGATGTGTCTTATGGGCTTGGGCGTGTGGTTGGCTTAGTGGTGCGTGGGCTTGCGGGGTTTTGGGCTGAGGTTAAATGGTTTGCGGGGATTTTGGGCCGAGGTTTAGATTTTAAAATGAAGGTCCAAAAGCGAGCCCGAAGCTAAACAAGCGAGTTAAATCCGACAAAATACTGATTTCCTTCTTTTCCATTCCGACGTCTGTTTTCCACTACTTCCACGATTTAAAAGGTAGTGCCTCCAAATGAGACTCATCATCGGGACTTACATGCAAAAATACAATGCCTACAATTATCCAAATTGATTTAATCATGACAACATGTAAAAGGTTTCGTCGTAATCGACACAATGTTGATAACGATACCTTTTTGTTACAAGCCTAGCTTTGTACGTTTGTATGTTGCCATCCATGTATGTCTTCCTTGAAGACTTATATAATACCAATAGGCACAATGCCTTCCGGTACAACAACCAGTGTCTAAACTTGGTTGGTATACATGGAATCCATTTAGGATTTCATAACACTTTGCCATGATAGGAGTTGATACCTTGTATCTCTTCCTCATGCTTAGTCGGTTCATCTTCCTCAATAAGATTGACATCTTCATGAGGTGAGATAAAAACCCATACCTTCCAGGTTGTTTTCTGACTCTCTCCGACTTACGCGGTTCTTGTGTATTCAAAGATTGTGGTACAGTTTCATCCCTAATAAACTGTTTGTGTTCCATTAAGGATTCGGTGCCTAGAACAGTATTACTCCAATTTTCATCGAGTTTTACTTTCTTCCAACTTACCACTGCATATAGGCATTCCTCTTAAGAAAACCGCATGGAGAGCAACAATTAAATTGTTCTCTTGTGAGTTGTATAAGTACTATACTTAGGTTACCCTAGGATAACCCACAAATAGGCACTTATCCGATTTGGGTTCTAGTTTGGTATCATCCAAACATATGCCTAGCATTCCCAAATCTTAGGAATGAGAAAATCCGGTTTCTTTCCTGTTCATATCTAATATGAATTTGT
Source organism: Zanthoxylum bungeanum (assembly GCA_019454045.1). Taxonomy (NCBI): domain Eukaryota; kingdom Viridiplantae; phylum Streptophyta; class Magnoliopsida; order Sapindales; family Rutaceae; genus Zanthoxylum; species Zanthoxylum bungeanum. The sequence continues at coordinate 2,663 of SKCR01023419.1, read as the reverse complement.
CTAACAGATTTTTATGGAACCTTATTCAAAATAAGTATTGCACTGTTTAATGCGTATCCCTAGAAGGAAAATGGTAGCTCAGAGCGACTCATAATTAACCTTACCATGTCCAACAAAGTTCGGTTTCTCTGTTCGGACACACCGTCAAATTGAGGTGTTCCGGGAGGAGTCCACTATGAAAGAATACCATACTCTTTCAAATAGTCGAGAAACTTATTGCTTAAGTATTTTCCACCACGGTCTAACCGTGACGGTTTGATACTTTAGCCGGTCTGTCTGTCTACTTCGAGTTGAAACTCTAAAAGTTTCTAACTTGTGTTTCATAAGATACACATAACCATAACGCGATTCCACATCCGTAAAGGTTACGAAGTATTCATATCCACCTCTAGCCTAGCTAGATATGGGCCCACTTACGTCACTATGAACGAGGGCTAACAGATCGGTGGCAGTTACATTTTTACCAAGTAAAAGGTATTTTAGGCACATTGCCTAATGAACTAGATTCGTAGACATCATTTGAATTAGAATCAAATCCCTCTTATATTACCCACTCTTCGAAAGTGTGGATATACGAGTCTTGTTTAATGTGTCCTAGACAACAATGCCACAATAAGTCTCATCTGATTTATTCAGTTTGAGCTATTTGTTTGTCATGCTATATGTATGAGATTCATTTATATTCTAAATATAAATATTTTTTATTCACATCTAATGTGTTTATCTCATATCATCTTTATAAAATAAAAAACATTTAGTGTTCTAGAATATAAAGGTATACCCGCAACGGGTTAAACTTAGATATATAGATAATTTTCTAGTCAAACTCGGTACATTATAACAGTTTCCTAATTTAAGTACATGCCCAAAGGGTAGTTCCTAAACTTAAGATTCTACGGTTAAAACAGAGACTCTCGTCCCGTTTTCAACTCGCAGGTAGATCTCAACTGAAGTCAGTATCCTACTCATCAGCAGATTCTGCACATCAATACATATTTATGTACCACATCTAGTATCAAAATCTAATTTTGAAACCAGTAGTGAACATGTTTATAACAAACATACTTGAAGCCGGAGCCTTGCCCCGCCTTCACTTCCTTAATGTCTACCTTGTCCATACGGAAGTCACGCCTCAGTAACCCTGTTTGCTACAGTTTAGGCAGACATCTTCAGATATGTCATTTGTCTTCCCAGAAGACTGTGATGATTTTGCCTTTGCCCCTTTTAGAAGCTCTGGCTCTGCCTCCTTTAGCATAGCCATCAACTCTCCAAGAATTTTCTCTTGGTTCATAATGAACCTGTCCCAGCTTTCGGGTAGAGACTATAAGATCAAATCTTTGGTAGTCTCGGGCACGTAGGTAATGCCCAGCTAACCTAGCTGATCGATGTCAGTAATCATCTGCGACACCTAGTGCTCGACAGATGTACCCTCTGACATACTCGGCGAAAGAACTTCTTTTGTCATTTGTACTTCTAAGATCTAAAATTAGATCTATGAAGATCCTTTAATTTCAACATCATGGTATAAAGATCTAATCCTTTATTATGACGACATAATTAAAGAGTCATTGCGGTAAGCATAATGGATAAAGCACTAAAGTTATCATCACCATGAGTCTTCCAAAACTCATGCTCTACTATTTGCTCAACTCCGGGCTCAGGCTGAGATGTTTCTCTATCAAATAGAATAACTTCTCAGTTCCCAGGACTATCCTGAGGTTTTATTCCCAATCTGAAAATTGGAGCCGTTTAAAGACATTTTCACCTAGGATTATGTTTTAAACGCTAATCTCTCAGTTATCTTGATTCCAATAGTCCAACTATCCAATCAACGATTTCAGGTACAATTGATATAATGATTACTATAGTGTAACTATATAATCAACTATAATTTAATTGGTTAAATTCAAATATATTGATTACTATAATCCAATTATATAATCAACTATATATGAAGTAGTTTGAATACAGTCCAACTGTTTAATTAAAACAACAATTAAATATTAGTCCAACTAATATATATATAAAAAAAACTTTTAATGACGAAAAATTGAAATGAGCGCGTATTGGCAAGTATCTAAATGAAATTGCAAATTTAATACTTGTCTCCCACTATTTTTCGGCGAGCCTCTAACCCTCTGTTGAGTACTCGGGAAACCTAGTTTCCTAGTGGGCTAGGATCCCGTTAAATAACACACAACCTTGACTTTGGCCAACAAGCTGTATGATATTTAACTAGGTAGATCTCTAAGATCAATTGGATCTCATCCAATTCCTAGATCCAGTAGGTGGACATCTAAGTCCGAAACATATATCTAATATATGCCAATATATCTGATATATTCCCTAACCTTTTTCCTCTGAATCAACTAAGCCTTGGCTTTGGCTCAACAAACTTAATGATTCCAGTTAAGCATGACTCATTGACTTTGGAAAGCTTCGTAATCGATGTCGATGGACAAGAAGTGATCTTGACTTTGGCCAACAAATCACAACTTGGACAAGACATGCGATATGGAACAAAGCCTTCATGATTCAAACACATCCGCGATGGACAAAGGTCTTGACTTTGGCCAACAAACCAGTGCCAATCTGGGAATTGAGAATGAATCATTCAATGGAAGGAAATCACTTATATTTATTGAGGGTTTTTTCATGTAATT